>JBBIGC010068780.1:0-10776 GCA_037576955.1 Lepidarchus adonis
TGGCCTGGGAACGCCTTGGGATCCCTCCGGAAGAGCTGGACGAAGTGGCTGGGGAGAGGGAAGTCTGGGTATCTCTGTTGAAGCTGCTGCCCCCGCGACCCGACCTTGGATAAGCGGAAGAAAAAGGGTAGATGGATGGATGGGTTTTTTATAATTTTTTTATAGGGACCCAGTGCAGATAAAATAGGGCTGATATGATCATATATTCTGGTTCTAGTAAGCACTGCCGCTGCTGCGTTCTGAAATAACTGGAGCTTATTTATCTATTTCCTAGAATATCCAGATAATAAGCCATTACAATAATCTAAGATAGAGGTAACAAAAGCGAACTAGTTTTTCTGCTTTGTGTAATGACATTTTGTTTCTTATCTTGGCAATGTTCCTTGGAGAGAAGAAAGCTATCCTAGTGACATTATCTACACAAACTTAAAATGAAAGACAGGGTCAATTATTTTCCGGAGGTGTTTCACTGTTTAGAGGATGAAACAGAATCGATATCCAGAGTGAACAATGTACAGTAGATGCTCTGATGTAATTGAACTATTATTTGCAAAGTGGCTGACCAGTAGTTACTGTAAGAACAATGTTCAGGAGTGTTCAACATTCTCTGTAATAATTTAGGGGAAGTAACCTGTTCTTTCCACACATCTTGTTATAGGCAGTCATGGCTACTTAAAATGCATAGTGAATTAAAATACTTGTTTGTGTCAGCTTCCTGAAAGTGTTCTCTTACTCTCAGTAACACAGTTATTTCTTGACCTTGACTAGATTCTGTATGTCAGCCTTTTTAAGTTTAGAGGTGTAGATGTTTAGAGGAGCTGCAATATTCAAGGCTAATGATAAGGCATTGTTGAAATTTACATCAATGTTGTTTAAAGAGCAAACATTACTGCAAGGTTCGAATGTTCTCAGGATATTAAAGAAAGTGTGTTATCTCCGAGAATTCATGTAAGAATATTAATGAAATATCTGGATGCCAATGTAATAAAAATAATGAGCACTGAATTCTGCTTTGAGATGAAGAGCAGGATATATAAATGATACATACAATATTCTGATATGAGTTATTATGTAGACAGTCTTTGATTTCACTGTGATGAATTTATTTAAATCCCCCATCATCTTTTACATTATTTAATGATGTTAATTTTTTGTTGAAGCATAGACAATGTAAAACCAGTACTGACCTACTTTATAAGACCAGTACTGACCACATTTATAAGACCAGTACTGACCTACTTTATAAGACCAGTACTGACCTACTTTATAAGACCAGTACTGACCACATTTATAAGACCAGTACTGACCACATTTATAAGACCAGTACTGACCTACATTCTGAACTGCAGCTGTTCTATTAGATTATCCTGTAATTTGCCTTGTGTAATTTGCCCAGTGGTTTGAAAGTGTATTTTCATACAGTACTGCCATAGCTTCTGCTTTCTTTGGTTTGAGAGTCAAATGTTTTGCATTATCACAACTTATTAAAATAACTTCTACAGAATACAGTGTTATATTTAACAAGGACAGCAGCACAAACAGACATTTAAACAATACTGTAGAAGCGGATACAATAACTGTACTAAATAATAATAAACTTTACTATTGAACAAACAACAGTAACAGATGTTAGAGAGCAGATGAGATGACAGACAATGAAGTAACATTGTAACACAGACAATGTACTTATAGTATTATTGTACACACTGAGTACAATATAACGCACACAATTTGCCATTTGTATGTCTGAACACCTGTGCATTTATATATGTATAGACATATCTATATATCTATTCCCACCTGTTTACTCTGCTCTTAACTGTACATAATGTATATAATTGTACATACAATTGGAAATACTGCATTTGTACATAATGCAAAAATAAAATGAAAATGTATATTAATACTTTGCTTGGTCACTTTACCAGATGTTTACCAGTCTCTCCCCTCAGCCCAAAAAAACTTTATTTGTATAGCACTCTTCACAGAAGAAATTATGTTTGAGAGTAAGCAAATTACAATAAATAAATAAATAAATAAATAAATAAATAAATAAATAAACATAAGTACTTTGGAAGTTCTAAATTGAGTAGAATTTGGATTTTTTGTTGAACAGTAGAAATGGATTACTGTTTTCATAAGACCAGTAGAATTTTGTCTTTGGAATTTGTTTAGAGATTTTTAGTAAATACAGGCCTGTTTATAGGGTATGAGCTTAACTCACATAGCTGAATGAGTGAATAGCAGAATGAGTTTCATGCCCACCTAAGAGGTTAGCACCCACTTTAGAGCAGAACTCCCCACTTTATAACTTATTCAGGTAAAGTCAAAAACAGTGCAGATGAGCAAAGTTAAGTGGAAAACAACATAGAAACCAACAAATAATTAGCCATTGCTAACTTAAGGCTAAAACAAAGATATATGTTTTAAACTTTCTTTTAAAAATATTTAGTCTGATTGTAAATATTTCCATGATATTAATACTCATTGTTACAGAGACTTGGGGCATTTATAAGGGCATTTTCCCATTTTTATTTTTGCTTTTACTAACTTTCAGCAGACTAGCGGAACAGTTCCCTGATAGCCAATACAGTTCTCTGAGGCAAATGGCCAACAATACAGTCTGCAATGTAGCTTGGTCTGAGTACATGTAGGGCTTTTAGAGGAGGTAAAAGGAGAAAAAGGAATTAATTATCATCATTAGGTTTTTGTTAATGTGGGATTAAATCAAATCTCAATGTAAGATTGCACCAAGATCTCAGACCTCAGATGTAATTTACCCCAGACTATTAAACAGCTTTTTTTATTTCTGCTTTGGGGCTGATTGATACAATTTCAGTTTTCTCCTTATTTAGCTTTAGCCAGTGTTTGCTCATCTGTTTATCTATTGCTACAGACAGGTGCTAAGAGTTTGTAGCTTCTGCATTCTTCGTTTAACAGAGATGTACTGTATGATGTGGAAGCATACATCTCTAATGATGTCACTAAGTGGCAGCATGTACAGTGAACTTTAAATTTTAGTAAAATAACAGACATACTGCTATACACAGCCATGGCTTTTTAATACATATTATAGTGAATTGTAAGCCTAGTTTTCCTCCATTTTCTTTCAGCTACTCAATAGGTTCTTTTACTCTCATTGATACTGTCATTGTTCAACCATCACAACAGTCCATCTGCTTTCTATGAACTTCTTTTAAACCAAAAATTCCCTTTTAGCATCTGTTTATTACTATTTTGGGTCATTTAGATCTGTTTATTACTATTTTGGGTCATTTAGATACAGATTCATTGCCAATGTTAAACCTTGTTCTTATTTCTAAGTCTAGAATGTTACTATGAAAAGTTTCTTTTATATGTTGAGTAAACTCAAAGAGCTCTAGGTTTAAGTTAAGTTAAGTACTCAGGCCTCTGTTTAGAATCTAGTCAGATCTTGTACCAAGTGAGATCATCTCTGGCATCTGGAATTGGAATTCCTATAAAAATAATAACGAACATTAATTATTCTGCTTTGATCTCCAGAGCAAGATGGTAAAATTACATAAACTTAATTGCAGTATATCGTCTCTTTGATTTCACTGCAGTGGTTTCATTTAATGTAACATCAGGTTTGTTTTTTAATATTTTCTTCTTTTCTATTATTCAGTGCAGTTTTGGTTTTAAGAAGCAGAAACTGTAAGACCAGTACTGTCCTACTCTATTGTTGTTGAGAATCATGCAGCGTAAACTGCAGGTCAACTGTTCAGTTAGATTAGCCTGTAATTTTAAATAATTTGTATTTTTATTTTCATACAGAGCTTCTATACCATCTGATTTCTGTGGAACTCTGGTTCCTGTGCTTGTAGTCAAATGTATCTGCATTATCATAACTCAACATCAAAGTCAAGATTATATTCCTCCTCCCTCTAACCACATAATAGCATTAGTTTCTCCAGGATACAGTGTTACATTTACCACAGGACCACGACAGAAAATAGCACAGAGATTAAATACAATACAATAGAAGCAAATACAACAATTGTAATAAACTCTAAAGAATAAACTATACTACACAACAAACAATAGCAGGAGAGGTTAGAGGTGACATGTTTAATCCAACAATCCCTATTTACAATAAAAACAACAAGTTTCTGATTTCTTGTACACTACTATTCAAATGTGGTTAACAAATATTTTCAACAAATAAATACAATTTAAAAAGCTGCAGCAATAAAGTACAATATAAAAAATTATGCTTTTAATACCATAGATATACATACATTTTTGGCCTTGTCTCTAGTAATACAAGAATTCTTAGACTCTAAGATGCTTTTTTTTATAACCAACCATGTTAACTGACTTGTCGCCTGTCAACCTAATTATCTGCAAAATGTTCCTGCAGCGGTTGCTTTATAGTACCAGTTATTTTTCCAGCTCCCTTTTGTCCTGTCCCAACTTATTTCAGACATGTTCCTGCCATCAAAATAAGCTAATATGCAATACTCATACACCACACATTTTATATATTTTCTATGTTTTATTGTGAATAAAATATTGGGGGTTTCAGCTCATAGGTCAGGAGACACACAGTCAGGGAATTTAGACCATGTTGACCATGTATCTCTTATTGAGAAGAGGGTTAGTATCTTCACTGGCCAGATGTCAGCTCTGAGGAAATCAGGGTTCTTAGTTTCAATGTGGCCTGAGATGTCAGCCACCAGTTCACCCTTGTACCTTCTACTCTGCAAAATAGACAAATGAAAACTATGTAATGTAAACAAGATAACTGGATAGAGGTCGATTACAATCAGGAAGACGCAACACTAGACAAAAAAAAACACTAATAATGTACATGATGACACTAGAAACATCTGGAAACAGAAAAGGAACAACAAACCGATGTGAGGACTAACAAGAATGTGAGACTTGGGAGGAGACAAGGAACTAAAACTGAAACAAAACACAATGGCAATGACATTATTTCACCATCACCATATATTGATTACAGATAAAGGTGATACACTTGAACAAAAATATCAGTAAATCTACCAAATGAATCATTTATTATAATTTATTTATGAGATATTGTTCTGTGATGAGAGTAAGTAACCCTTTAGTCTCTGAAGCTGGAATTACCAGAGCAATATCTTGAACTCATCATGTTCATCAAACCATTTATGTGTACAATAATGTTATGGAAGGATCCATGTTTTTCCAGCAGTACATTGCCTTGTGCATCACATTACATTCAATGTTTTGTATTATGTAACAGAAAATAGGACTTAAACCAGATTAACGATTGCACTGGTTCTAGCAGAATACCAAACCTTTAGATGATATCACCAGATTAGATCTCACCTTTAGAAAAATAAGACATCAGTGAGGCATCATTCTCTCTGATAAAACATGAAGCATATAAAGGTTTTTGTTAGATCGGTTTCCTAGAAAGATTTGCTAAAATGTATGTCCAATCCAAGAGACATTAGGAAACTTTAAAAAATAAAATAAAACAGAGGTAAATTAACAAGTAATTTTTATTATCAATCAATAAACCACTTTTAGAGCATGTACAGCACTAAGAGAATTAAAACAATTAAGAGATTTTACAAGTATAGTTGATTGTATATCACTTTTCCCCAGATTCTAACATAGTGAAGAGGAAAAAAAATATGACATAGCATCTATTTCTCACCACTTCTATTTTACCTCTATACTCTGATTCATTAAACAATGAAACACTGAGCTATAACCTTAAATATTACCCACAATTTAAGGGCTTTACATCTAACCAGAATAACTTTAGGTAAAACAGTAATAAAAGTACAAATTATCCATTGGAGTTAAAATATATATAGATATACATATATAGAACTATTATTATAGCAACTGTCTATACATACATCACTACCATTACTACAGAATGAAATTCCAGAAGGTCCAGGTTACCTACATTCATACAGTTTTGGATTTAGTCAGTTGACAACTCACCAAAATTCACAATAAACATACAATATTCACAATAAACACTATGATTAGTTGGACAAAATATCAGATGAAATGGTACGAGTCACTGTTGATACAGATAAAGAGCTTTGAGGTCGGAAAAGTTTATGCCAAATATGAACAGCTCTCTGCCGGAACAGGGCCTGACTAACACTCATGTTAACGGTCGTTCCAAAGCAGTACAAAGAGATGACAGTACACAGTATATTATTGTTCCAGTCAAACCCCCAAACTTGTAGATAAGGTAAGAGTTCAATCGCAAGAACAAAAGCTGAGCTGACGACATGAAGCACAGTCTGTACTGAGATGCTTATAATGATTATCTTTATATTTCTCTGGCGCCGTGGAGAGGAGAAGGAGTCGCTGCTTGTTTCCATGTTTTTTATGTGTTTCCATAGAAAGACAATAGTCACACAACTTGATGCTAACATCACAAAAAGACTTAAGAAAAAAAGGCTTAATGTCATCCAAAACTCAGCGAAAAGTGTTGTGTAGAGTCCTTCCCAGGTGTTTAGACTTATATTTGTATAATCACTGAAAGGTAATGCTTCTTCTGCAATGTTCACACTAAATCCCAACATATAGACAACTGCAATGACAACCAGAGCAGCGTATATGAAGATTTTGATGTTCTTCTTCACCCAGATGAAGCACGGATGTTGAGAAGGAATGATATGGAAACAGTAGAAGATGTTCAGCCAGTGGGAGGAACTGGTGCTTACCATCATGGTAAGAATTAAAATCATTGGAACAGTCCACCACACAAAAATTGAGAAATAGATGTTACAAAGGTAACTCAAGTAACAGAAGTTATTGAATGCAAACATCAGAACACAGATGTGAACAACAATGTTGCATCCGACAAGTAATCCCAGCAAAACTTTTAAAAGATGTTTTGATTTTGCTGTTCCTGTCTGTGGAAAGATCATGCAAAAAATAAAAAGGATGTTCAGAACAATGCTGTTGCATTCAGTGAAGCAAAAGCTACATCACTCATTTCAACATCTAAAAAGTTGAAACCTGGATAAAATGAATATGAGTCATTTGAAGACTGATTTGTATCCATTTTATGAGCCTCTCTCTCCTGAACTGCAGATGTACATAACTGTGTCCTCTATGCAAACAGAAGTTCCTCCTGTATAGAGAAAGCGCACTGAGGGAATCTTTATCATCTCCTCCCCATAGACTGGTTCATGTCACGCCCCCAAACAGCAGTGCTCACCTTACACTGCATATTCAAAAGTGCCATGTTTTTATTATTGTTTATTTGTTTTATTTTTTTCTTTTCATGGGCATTTTTAATAAAGACATAAATCTTGAATGCTGCATTTTCATTGTTGTTTTTTTATCCAACAACATTGCTGGTAATTGATTACCTTCATTGTGCATCTCTTCACTTTTCCAATAACATGATGATTATGTGATGTAGAAAATGTAATTATATAATAATGATTACATAATGTAGTAAATCTAATAAACAAAATTATTATGAAGACTAAAACTGTTGCACATGTTTTGATTACATCACCATATGTAATGCAAATCTCTCACGCATTAGAACCACTGGAGGTTCTAGATCACAGATTAACAGTGTTGAAGTGATCATAAAATAAAGTCTGGCAAAACTTTAGCCATGGCATATTGCTAATTTAAATTTTAATGAAAATAAAAATGGCATGTTCTGTCAGTTTTCCTAATGAAAAAGTACATTTTAAAGCTCAATTACTGTTTATTGGCTTAGTTAATTATATCAGGAGGAAAATAGAGCAAACAATGTGCCAGCAATTTGTTATCTTATGCTTTATTTCTTTACCATATGTTAAAATAAAACAAAGATGAAGCAAACAGAAATGATGCACTGACATTTGCAGAAATTATATAATATTTAGAGCATTATTCTTTATATTTCACCCTGCTTTATTACAGCTCTGTGCTCCACTAGCTGACCTGTCCTTACTGATCTATGAGACCTTCCAGGCTGGTATTTCTCAAAAAATAGTAGATAGATGTTTTGGGCCCAAACCATTGACTGACCATGTGCCGGACAACTATGCAGATCTATCCCTTATATAAGAAATTAATAGAAGGCTTGACTAAACAGATACATTTTCAGAACAGGAAGTTTCTAAGCATCCAGAATCTAATGTCCTTTACACATTCCCCAATTACACTAAGTTTTTGTTTCACATTCGGTTTTACTGAAACATATAACTGTGGAATCCGCATAACATTGGAAATTAATTCCATGATGTCAAATATTTTTTGGGTTTTATTACCTGTAAGACATAATCGAAATTACAAGAAATAAAGGCTTTACTTATTTCACTCTATGTGTAATGAATTTATAGTGTAGTGGAGCTGAGGCTTAAGGAGTTCTAATTTGTGTATTTTGGGACTCTTTCTCTCTTTTCAGCGCTTAACAAAGTGAAGGGGTACATCTCAATTTGAGCAAGAACTCTCTGGTGTCTCCTCCATCATTTTCCCATTTCAAGCCAAAATAATCATAATATAACATATGTATTTCACTTACTGAAAGAAATGTCTAGAAATATTGAACTTTTTCATGATATTCATTTTTTTTTAGATGTACCTATATATATAAATTTATATATATATACCCTAACCCAAGTGAGGAGACAGTAAGAGCAGATACCACGATGTTAAGAGTTTATTGGGAGCAAGTGCACACAGGGGTAATGCAAAAAGACATTGAAAATCCACAAAAGGGGCAATCCAAACAGGGAAACCGTCACAACAGGAAACCAGACAAAAAAACGTACAGGATTGTTCACAAAAACAAGAGTTACTAGGCTGGAGGTCATGACTTAGTCAGGACTAGAAAGTATGACTAACGAGCAAATCCATCCATCCATCTCTCTATCCATCTCTCTATCCATCCATCCATCCCCTGGGTTCATATCAGGGGCCTTTCATCTGCGCACGCTGTTGTGTGAGCCCTGTAGGCGTAATTTTGAGCAACTTTAAATCACGAACATTCCATCCATTCATTTCAATGGGACAAATTTTGGGCAAAAAACGTGAATAACAAGCAAAATACAGGTGGTATCAAAAACATGTATACAAGCCATCATGTCCGGATCGACCCAGACGTGGGAACGATGTCAAGCAGGCAAGCAGACTAGTGATGTGTCAGTCACGAATGAAACGGCTCTTAGAGTCGACTCTTTGAGATGAACAATATTTGAAGTGAACGATTGTACTGCAATTTTTTCTCCCTTTTTCTGCCTTACGCGATTGGTCAACTACATCACATGAGGTGGGGTTACACACACACACACACACACACACACACACACACAGATTGAGAGAGGCATTTTGTGAGCCAAAAGGCCAAATGCAATTCAATAAAATTGTATTTGTCCCCAAGGGGTAATTTGAGGCATGTAGAGCAGTGCTGAACAAATACAGAAACTTAACTGAATAATACAAAATATAACATTTAAAAGTAAATGTGTAAATTCATTGTTATTTATACATAATATTTTGTATTATTTGAAATAAGTATTAATTTGTCCAGAATCGGGAGTCAGCAGAGAGAACAGAGAATTTAGTTATATGGAGTTTACGGCTCTTGATGAGTACTAAGGTTTTATTTGTCCCACAAGTAAAAAATGTACAATGTTACTTGCAATCTGACTGCAGCTTTCTGTACGGGCAATAGAGCAGTGCAGTCTGCTGCTTACAAACACATGTATTAACTTTACTACGTCTTGTGTAGTGAGAATTTACTTGCGATTGGTGATTTTCCGAAACTGTAAGTAACATAACTTTGAGCCGACTCTGTTTATTGAGCTGAGCCATAAGAGCTGACTTGCTTAAAAGAGCCGGAATTCCCATCACTAGTGTGGTAGTGTATAGTTTGGGACACGACCCATGTGAGTGGCAACGGCCAATGAAAATGTAATTTGGAGCGTGTATAATGTGAGGTAAATCAAAGCAAAACTTTTAATATCAGAAAGTTATGTACATTTCATTTAATATAATCATTCTGCTTTTCACGATGTTTAAAATTGTTTTAAAATAAACATTTTTTCCCATTACTGCCATTCTATAGATAGTGGAGCTATTTACAGAATGGGGTTTGTTTCTCTGTTTGCCCAGACAAGAACTTACTGCACACACTCCAGTCACTCTACTCCACTCACGGCACGATTTCTGCATCAAAATTATTATTTATTTGCTGATAACTAATATCACATGCATCTTTAATGTTGTGATCCAGAACATAACAAAGCTGATGAATGCAATTTTTTATTTGTATTAAAAACATTTGTTTTCATTTTAACAGATATATTTTTTATCCAAACATCCAACCAGTCAAGGCTTCTTTTAAGCTTCACTTAAGGATCAACATCCAAACCCAAACCACTTTCAGTAAGGACCCCACTATTTCTGTATTGTTTTTAAACATTTTAACACATTTGTCCAACTCATTCTCTAATATCTCTGCGCCATCTCCAACCATTTTATAAACTGACGATTTCAAATAATAATCTCTCACTACAGTACTTGGTCTGATAGTCTGTTATCTTCTGTAAGTTCCTTTGTTATGGTCCTGCATGTCCACTAGGGGGCTCCCTCCCTGCACTTAGAGAGACTGAGCTGAGAGATCACGTCTGTTCATCTGTGCCAACGACCAAATGATATGAGGGGCCACCAGGGACATTATTCTGAATTGCCATGCACATACACATATGAAACACACTCACACACTCTACTGAAAAAATATGCCCCCACATACACTACTGAAATGCTCTCATAAAAACAAGTGAA
>JBBIGC010068820.1:0-10776 GCA_037576955.1 Lepidarchus adonis
GAGAGAGAGAGAGAGAGAGAGAGAGAGAGAGAGAGAGAGAGAGAGAGAGAGAGAGAGAGAGAGAGAGAGCGAGAAAGCTGAATAGGGACAGTATTAGAAGAACTGACTGCATTCATTTAAAATGGAGAGAGGTCAGACAGTGTGACAGAGAAGGGCAGTTGGGGGGTGGGGGTGGGAGAAGAAGCACACACACTTACACTTAGCACACTCATTTCCTTTTTGTGGTGCACTGCATGTTCTGACACCTTTCTATCACAGCTGGCATATTTATTATCCAAAGAAACCTTTCTGAAAGATCAGACCACACAGACCATCACTCACTCCCCACATGAAACAATGGACCTTGGGTAGATAATGATCCTGTTGCTTATTCACCAGTTGTCCTTCCTTTGGTAAGTACAAACTGCTGCAGACCTGGAACACTGTATAGGACTTGCTGGTGCAATTGCAATAAAATAATTAGATATTTACTTTACCTGTCCATGTTTTTAATAGAAGGTAATATTTACAGATATGGTTGATTTTGATGGACAATAAAATCAGTAACTGCTTAGTTCTCACTAACAGAACAGAAAACCTGCTTACTCAGCAGCAAAAGAATTGAATGAAAAAAAACACCAAATGCTGAGGTATCTGCTCAGTGGACTCTATATTTTCAGTCTGTCATAAATGTACAATAAAAAAAGTGACAGGCAATGTTAAGGTTGATAACAGCCATTCAAACAATACTGTTCTCAGAAGAGAATAGTTAGAATGCAGCCAATATGTTAAAGGGTCCATATAAAGAAAAACAGCATTTAATCACTTTTTGTGTTGTATGCAATTTGTAAACATTGTGTAAGTTTCAGAACATATCATTTACTCCGCATTTCATACATCACAAAGTGAAATAAATCTATATTCGTATGAAATCGTCCATTTTGAATACAATGTCTTCGTAATGTCATACGTTTATATATATCACCCAGTTGAATCCTGCTTATTTACATTGTTGGTAATAAGCTCATCGAGAGAATGCCAAGAGTGTGCAAAGCAGTAATCAGAGCAAAGGCTATTTTGAAGAAACTAAAATATAAAACATGTTTTCAGTTATTTCACCTTTTTTGTTAAGTACATAACTCCACATGTGCTCATTCATAGTTTTGATGCCTTCAGTGACAATCTACCAATGTAAATGGTCATGAAAATAAAGAAAACATATTAAATGAGAAGGTGTGTCCAAACTTTTGGCCTGTACTGTACATCTCAATAATATTTTAAATGTTAAATTGCTCTATACAGATATATTTTCACATAAGCCGTTGATTCTGATCTATGTGGATAATGTTGTGAAACTTTAACTCAAAATGTAAGTAGCATGACTGAGACCGGTTACTGAGCTTATAGTTCTGTCAAGTAATTATTTGATGTTCACTTACATTAGGCTTGCATGCACTTTCTTTAAGTCATGTGAAGCCAGATCTACACGCTTGGGGAAGAATACCAATTGCAAACCTATTTCATCCATTTACAACTGCCAATTCTCAGATTGTCGCACCACTCGACAGGCTTTAAATGCCATCTTTATAGACATAAAAAATCTTTGTGCAACGTACAACAAACACAATATAACAGTAGACAAGACAGAGTGTAACATATACCAGTAAATTGTGAATGGGACAGTAATACTGCACTATAGGACATGATAAGTTATCAGGTAACTGGTAGGTGTATAATGTGGCAAAATGCAAAGTTTAAGAGCCTTGGTGTGCCAGCTTGGCAGTAAACAGGAGATAATGGAGAGTGCAGATTCTATTTAAAGTCCAAGTGTAAGAGTACAAATAAACAATGGATCAAGTGGAACAGTTCGCTTGATTGGAATTTGGATAAGCAGGAAAGTGTTCATGTGTATTCAGTGTATTAGAGCCTGAAACATTGCAGTTTCCATACCAAACAATGATGCAGATAAAAAGCAGACTATTGATGGTGCTTCTGTAGAATGTGGTGAGGACTAGTAGGTGGAGGCTTAAGTAGATTAATGGATGGATGGATGCATGGATGGATGGAATAGGCTTTATTGATGGTATGTAGGTATGTAGTAATGCCAATAGAATAGGAAATGTGAAAATAATATTAATACTAATATGACACATAGCACATAATAATATAATATAATAATCTAAGAGTGACAGAGGCTAAAATGATGTAATATTAAAATAAAGTCACATGTTTAAAGCGACACATTATTTATATTATTATTTATATAAAAAACCTGTAGCAAATGTAAAGAAAATAATGGCAATGGGGACAAAGGATCTTTTGTATTTGTCTGTACTGGGTTCTGTGATAGCGACTTGGCATAAAAATAACTCCTCTGCTAAATTATGTTGTACAATGGCTAATGTTTATTACAGCTTCTTCCTGTATTAGTCTAACCAAACTTTCCTTCCTCACACTCCTCAGCCTGGTTCTTGTTCTTGAAGGCTCTCTTCTTCTTGTTAAGTAGATCCTTGACATCACTGGTACATCAGGACTTATTACATGTAGGTTTAACGGGAACCACAGTGTCCATGCAGAAGTTCTGAAAGTTCCACGCACTGTAATCCCTTCAGTATTCTTTCCATTTGGTTCCTGCAGAACACTGTAGTCTGAAGATTCAAAAGAGCTTTTTCAGCTTCAGGAATCAATTTTCTGAAGGAGAATGTTGTTGTGGCTTGCCTCTGAACTTAGATAGACTGTGATCAGATTTCCCCACTGGGTGGAAAGGAATGGCTTGGTAAGCCCCCCTTCACATCTGCATAAAGAAAGTCAATTGTTCTGTTCTTCTTGGTGGGACATCAACATACTGAAAGAAGGAAGTTAAGAGATGAAGCCTCCAGCTGTTGTGTCTGCAGTCTCATGATGATTGCGAGTCTGATGTCACATGCCTACCCTGCACCCATCCAGACAGGAACATACACAACAAATACAATGGTCTGAGAAATCTCCCTGGGCATTTAGTATGGATGAACACACTTCGCTAACAGTTTAATGTCCCCACTGCAGACTGTTTCCTTAACTGTTACATGCCCTGGGTTACACCATCTGATGTTAATAAACAGTGAGAGTCCTCTACCATCGCTATTGCCATTGCCTGTAGTGTCTGATGCTAGCTCATACAGCTTGATCACTAGCGAGTTTACACTCTCCATAACCACAGATAGAATAGATGGTTTCCATTTCTGGCAGTTGTTCACTCAGTCTTTTCCTTGTGAACAACTTTTTCTTCATGTAAACAAAGTTCCTGACTTTCACTTGAATTGAACATTTGCATTTGCTTCTACAATGTCTTTGTATTAATTTCAATCAATTATGTGTTTGAATGATTTGCAAATATTCACATTCACACTGTTTATTTAAATTTTACACAAAAAACAATTTTTTTCGGAAATGAGGCTGTACAATGAGGTGAACAGCTCTATTAAACATTTTTCAAAAAAATATTTAACAAGTGTGAATGCTTCTAAAAGCTACTTCCCAGAAAGCCATTGATTGAAATGGTTAAAATACTGTGATTCATGTCTGTGGTTTCAGCACAGCACCGCTCCGGACTGTTTTAACTGGCGCACATTTCAAAGATTTAACACTAGAACGGCTGCGTGAATTGGTGCAGTGCCCAGTTTAGCAGAAGACACGAAAATGCAGCCTGCCACACACACTGCAGCCAGCAGACACAGTAAGGCCTTGTCCACATGAACGTTCAAATCTTGAATAAATAAGCTCCAATAAATTTCTAATCACAGTATAGAATGTTTCTATCTTTATTAGAGCTGAACTTAACATCCTTAAACATCTTCCTGATACAATGATGCAGGCAGAGAAAATCTGGCTGCTGCTACTGGGTTCACCCTCTGATTGCACAGCGTGTGAAGAATCATGGGATATATTCAGTGCTCCAGAATGGTAGATGGAGAGGAGTCAGTTAAGGTGGTTTGGGCACCTAGCTAGGATGCCTTCCTTGGAGGGTGTTTCAGGCATGCCCCACTGGGAGAAGGCCTCGGGGTAGACCCAGGACATGCTGGAGGGATTATATATCTCGGCTGGCTTGGGAAAACCTTGGGGTGCCCCCAGAGGAGCTAGAGGTGGTGGCCAGGGAGAGGGAAGTGTGGACTTCCCTACTGGGGCTGCTGCCCCTGTGACCCGACTCCGGATAAGCGGCAGAAATTGGATGGATGGACAGAATGGTAGGTTAACCACATGTAAACTTAATGTAGCCCTTTTCTTTGCCCTCATCTGGATTTGGGCAGAAATTGACGCTAAGCAAACGAGACGTGCAACGTTTTTTTATGCCATCCAAATGCGCATCTGAACAAATGCCAAACATCAAATCCCATGTGGTTGATCTGATTTGCTCCAACATGCAGAAACACTGTGGGCGTTTATTCAGCACTCACCTGATGCTACAAAAATGCTTGATTAAGATGCCCATGTGGACAAGTGTCCAGTGGACTTTGGACCCAGAGCCTGTCGTACAGCTCCAGTCACCATATCAGAATCACAAGAATTTGAATTGATGGTGTCGCTCAAGCACAACAGTATAAAACAACGACAATATGTAAAGATACCTGTGTACATGTGCCTACACCACACCCATATGTGTCTTATAGAGCATGCTCGCTGCTCCAATAGGCAAATAGATGCGTGATTCTGATTAAATTAAATGAAAGCTGTTCAAGTGTTTAGACGGCGCGTTTAAAATGTCGGAAAGTGAAGATCCCGGTGATCATAAAAGGCAGAAATGTCTAAAGTGTGGGGCCATTTTACACTGTGTAAGGCAGACACTGTAGTGCAGTGTATACACTATAAAATGGACCTGGCACCACAACAGCACATCCTCAATACTGCAGCACCTGAACCAAAAGCATCATCTCATTAACTGTACGTCTTCAAGCGGCTCGGAGCCTCTACAAGGTAACAAAGTTTTACAATTGCGTGTGCGGCACACACACATACACAGATAAGTTACATCTCAAAATTTGCCTTCGCTATTTGATCTAATAAAAGTGTTGAGTTGTTGCATAACACAATATTGATGTAGTTGTTTAAAAACACAAAAGTATGATTTATCCAAATACTTGATTCATCAATGAAAAAATAGACAGGATACTTGGTTCCAAAAATATTCGATAGTTGCAGCTCTAGTGGTGTTCTTTTCCTTCCTGTTTAATTCTTGCTGGCAGAGTGCTGCTCTGCTCTCTAGATCACACCATCTGTAGAGTGGGAGTGGAGACGTGTGTCTTCTGTCGTTCTTCTCATTATCCCCCTATCTAGTGAAGTAAAGTGAAAGTGATTTTCTGTCATTGTGAACACACCACTGCACACAGTGACCACAACGAAATTTGTCCTCTGCATTTAACCAATCACACGTGCACACGTTTAGCAGCGGGCAGCTATCAACAGCTCCCGGGGAGCAGTGAAGTGGGGATACCTCAAGGGTTACCTCAGTGGTGCCCAGGCTGGGCACCTCAACCTGCGACCTTCGGATCCTAACTACTAGGCCACCACTGCCCCTAATAAAAAGTATGTGAAATGTCATGGTCTTCTGCATTCATTTGTCATAAAATGTGACCTGACCATCATATACTGTAAGTCAAGTTACCTGACAAAAATAATGTGCCTAAAATAATAACACAAATAATCATGATGTTGCCTCCACCATACTTTATGGTTAGGATGATGTTTTCATGATGATAAACAGTGCCCTATTTACTTCCCAAATAGTTCAATCTCACTTCTCACCAGTCTGCAAAACATTTCCCCACTACCACTGCGGAGTGTCAAAGTGTTCTTGCGCAAACTTCAGCTGTGCAGCAATGTTCCTTTTATTAAGCAGCAGCTTCCGTTGTGGTGTTCTGCCATAGACACCCTGCTTGTTCAATGTTGTAGGTACTGTACACTCTTAATCACAGAGCTTAGCCAGTTCCAATAATGCCTTCAAATCTTTGGCTGTCACTCAGGGTTGTTCCTTTATCTCATTGATGAGAATATGTTGTGCTCTTGGGGTCATATTGACTGGGCACCAGCTCCTTAGTAGAGTAGCCACAATCCCGAAGAGTCTCCATTTGTAGATTCTTCGCTGTTGAATGATGAATTTCGAAAGTCTTTGAAATCACTTTTGAACCCTTTCCAGCTTTATCTAAATTAAAAAATCTTCATTATAAATCCTCTGAAACCTCACAAAAGCATATTCTTCTTGTGCAGAGATAATGCAAAATGTTTAATAAAATTTTATTACCAGTAGGGAACGTAGCCCTGGTCCATACCTCCAAACGCATTTTCTTAACAAAACTCCAATTAGCTTTTTGGAGGTCATTTACTAAAGGGTTCACATACTTTCCCCAAAAGCAATATGAGGTTTTTATGGTAGTTCTTAATTAAGACATTAAAAGATCTGTTTTTTTATTAGGCACATTATGTCTGTCAAAAACATTGTGTTAATTTACCATATTTAACAGGAGTCTCCAACACGAAGTGTAATATCAAATGTATCAGTATTTAATTTGCGTTCTCTTTATTTTTATGCTCTCTAATGTCACTTTAATTAAATTTTTAACTCCATTCTTCCAATCTTAAACTCAACTTGTAACAACGGTTTCCCTTCCAACAAAATCACATCTCACTTCTCATTGTGTTTCCCTTCAAAGATACAGTGACATCTTCACAAGCCACTACCCACACACAAACTGCCTCAGGCATTTGTTTCTCGTGTATATCTAATATGTCTGAAGGACACATTTCTAAAGAGTTTAAGTAGAATATAAATGAAAAATGCTGAGAAGAAAAAAGAAAATGTACAGATAATTTAAGTCCATTGAACACTTAAGTGTTTTGGGAATGACAAATAAAAATATATAATTGGCATTGCTAAAATCATTAGTAGCAGATAAAATATAACTGGCAAGTCTGAGCAAAAATCCATGCAGAATCTCTCTAAGCCAATGGAAGCTACAATAATTTAATATTGAAAAAATTATACTCTAATTCCATAGTAAGGCTTTTGCTTTTAAATATATTGTTTGTGGCATCACTAGTGTTTAAACAAATGATCTCCTGATGCTGGATGAATTCGTAGGCTGTTGCACCATGTTACTAATTTCTTAAATTAAGAAAATAAAAATAATTGTATAAGCTGCGGCTTGGGGAAATGCAGTAATTGTAGCCTTGTGAGGCAGCATGCAGCTGTTTTTCTTTACTTACATCAGCAGAGGAATGTTGTAACAAACTAATAATACATGTATTAACTACATTAAGCTATACTCAGAGTAATGAGTAATACACTTAGTTATGCTATTTACTAAAGATGTCCTTATTTGACATATGGCACTGGTTTAGGCTATATGGATACAGGGGAATATGATGTGATATGTGCAGTGTGTCATGATAACCAGAGTGGTAGATATTATTTGTTGAATACACTTCAGTGTTAGCTGTTTAATCTGATGCAATCCTACAGTGCGCTACATCTAAACAACACTCCCTTTTGTCGTTCTGAACATGCAGCACATGCTCTCACTTTCACATGGATGACTAAATGGGCACTTTCTCCATTAATGACCTCTTTGTGATGTCCACTTTTTACTCATTTGAGGCTAAAGTTAGCTTCACATTGGAATTTTTCAATTCCATCATAAATTGTACAGCTGTACCAGACTATTGCCTGCAATGCCCCTCAACTGCTACGCTAATTAAGGTGTAACAAAAAATTTGAACTTCAGTATGGTGAAAGATATACTCCAATGCTAAAGATAAGCACCACAGAAAGCTGACAAATAAAAAAAGGATATTTAGATAAAATATACTGAATGAGCACAAAAACACAGTCTTATCAATATGTGTGATGATTCTCTTTGGTCAGCTGAGTTGTGCATAGAGTTATATATAAAAATATGCATTTTCTTGTATAATATTTCATGTTATTTTGTGGTAATTAAGCTAGACTGAGGTAAGATTTGCAGTTTTACAGCCCAAAACAGTAAAGTGACAACACACCCAGACGAAGGAACTGTGGTAGTCAGGATTTAAAGTACATTGCCTACGTGACCTTTTTTTATTTGTAACACGAAATCTTTACAGGGGGAACTTAGGTTTTAAAGCATGTAAATATAACAAGATTTGAGTAATTTTATATAAATTATTATATAAATATGTTATCAAATAAAAATAAAAAATCTAAATAAACAGTTGGTCAGTGTTTTTAAAAAACTTACAAAACTCATTATTTGCTCAAAAAAGTATGTTGAGACATATTCTGATATAATTTATCACAACAATGAAAAATATGATCATATTTACTATACTCTGGACCTAAAGGTTCTGTGAAGGCACCAAGCTTTAGAAGTAATTATAAAGGCCTCTGACAGTAATAACCACAACACTGTGATAACTATAGAAGGTATGACAACCCCACAAGAAGCAGGTTGGTAGATGAACCAACAGAGGTCTCCAGCTCCAGCACTGTAAGGGAGGTGTCCAGCACAGTGATTTACCTCCTCAAACTCACTCACTTAACCTGCCAACAGGTGAGTTAAACCAGCTGAGCATGGAGATCCACATGTGTCCTGCTGGCACTGATTTGTTGTGACTCCACAACGAATATTTTGATTAAGGAAGGTATTTATTTTTCAAATGCTTGATCTGCTGTGACATTGGCTTTACACATTCCTTGGCATGTCATTTATAGAAACTTGAAATGAAATGAACTGATAAAACAAATGAAATGTTGCTCATGTATCAACAATGGCATTCAACAGTGTTAAACTGAGTTGTGCACTTCTACAGCACAGTTTTGTCCTTAAAGTATGCAAATGGGGAAAGAAAACGGGCAATAATAGCTTATAGAATCAAACACATGTCAGACAACTGTAAACTTGTTTATGTTTAGCTGCCTAACAGATGACTATAATTGCACTGTATTTGTTGACTGTACATGATTTTATTTAACAGAGATTTGACTGTACCTGTATGAAGAATGGATACGTCTCATTGTTGACTGTACGATAGTGGTAGAACTCGCCATCATACCACAGAACTTTGCCAAGTGGAGAGTTCTCTTTGGTGATGGCAAACATCCTCTTGGGGTCACAGCATTCTGTGAGCAACTTTCTACAAAAAACACAAACACATACTTTAGAACAAGAGATCCCTTGATGCGAGGAAAAATAGATGTGGGAAAATACTAGAGTGAGTTGCATAAGAACCAGAGATGCCCATTACATAATTTACAGAGAGAGAATTTTACAGAAAGCCACAATATGCAATTGAGCCCTCTAACCAATCACATTACTGTTATTCAAAGGAATTCCATCCATTTTACAAAACCATTATGATGGGTTTTTTGTAAAAGAAACAAAGTTTTAATGTAAAATGCAACATTCTAGATAAACTTAATGCAAATTAGTCAGAGTCATGGTAGCAGAAAGCAGCTGAAGAAGACATTAAATGCTATCTCACAAAACGCAACTGGAGAAAACTGTTATTTCTGATATTTTAGCTTTTTATTTTGTAACTTTAAACATAACTCTGAAATACATCCTTTATATCCTTTGTGGACAAGAGCATGCAGGATGTGTAAAGGCAAAACTATGCCCATAGCAAACTTTAGATTACCAATATTTGACGAATACCAATATTACACAAAAACGCGTGTATGCTTGCTGTCCATTTTAAAAAGGAATAGGAATTAATAGGCTGTATCCGTGACATAGATATCATCATAAACAATGGCTTTGTTTACATCTAAATAACTGAATTATGTAGAAATTGCATTTTTTGTTTAACTCTTTATAAACAAAGGTGCCAAAAAGTGTTCTTTAAAGTAGTGCCACAGAAGAACCACTTGCCAATGGGGGAAACATTTTTATCAGCCATACAATCATAAGGGTAAATGTGCTCATATCACTCTGCCCTAGTAATTGACAGAAGTATCTGACTCCTACCAGACTAAGTCAGATTAGTGACTGAGTGTGAATGACAAGGCAAACCTATTTATTGCTTCAGCCCGACTGCGCTGTCATGCCTGACCATCAGGACACCTTACCACTCCTAGTTGTCCTTGCACATGTCATTACCTGGCCTGAAAAAGACCAAGCCCGAACTGCCATCCCAAACCATCCCAGGCATTTCTAGGGTCACAGAACTGGTAAATCTGGGGTCACAAAACAAGTAATGCCCTCTGACCACATCATAACTCTGGCTCACTATAAGCTGTATTTTTCTGTCTCCAAAAGCTTCAATATGTCCTGATGTTCCTGGCCTTCCAGGCCGAAACAGAGCATTGTCTTGATTTAGACACTTCACTTAAACAAGACACGCGTCATCACCCATTTGCGTATCAAAACTGCAGAGTCATCCAGACTCTGTGGCACTAAATCTGGTTAAAACTGGTTTTGATGAGTGACACGCCCATTACGGCCACCATCAATGCCTATCCACCCCCAAGTATAAAGACTCCTGACAAAATCCATTTGGACGTCTGAGTTCTTTCTTTTCTCTCTCTTTCTTTTTGGGATCCCACCTACAGGAGAATTTTGCTTTTCCCAAAAATTTTTAACTTGTAATTTTTCTCTGTCTAATAAAACCTTTGAAAATGAGTTTGGTGACCTGACCTCTCCTTGAAGAACTCGACATTCACAAACATCAGTGCGCATTATCTTAATCGGCTTTGCTACAGTGAGTTGTCTGCGCCTCATCCTCTGGGGAGGGTGACTTAGGTGTAACAAATCAGGCCAGAGTCTCTCTCTCTCTCTCTCTCTCTCTCTC
>JBBIGC010068860.1:0-10776 GCA_037576955.1 Lepidarchus adonis
CTTTCCACTACTGGTAACTAAAAATCAACACTTTTTCTTCCTGTTTATGCCCTATCCATATACTAACAATTTACCCCAGTAACACATCAAAAAATCTACATATTTACAGATATATATATACACATATACATATAACTTAACATTTTTGTGCACACACATACACGTATATACAAACACCCACTGATACAGGGATGTTTTAAATTTAGTTCTCCCCTCAAATTATATCCCCATTCCCTTTTAGAAAACCATTTTAGAATATTGTCAGGATATATTTTGTTTATTGCTGTATATATAATTTGTGCAGTGAGAAAATTAACCAGATCAATTAATTTTAGTATTTTTGATTTTAAGAATAATAAGCATCACATTTTACAGTTAGGACTTCTTCTGTTCATTCTGATAGACTTTTATTCATAATGTTTTTATGTTTCCCAGCTGGACAGGCATCTCTGTTTAAAACAACAGCGTGCAAATGTTTGAATCATTATTATACAATTCCCTAACCCTAACCCTAAGTCAGAGTGAGCAGATCCTGTTCACTTTTATTTAACACTACTGCACTCTACTGGTCACAGATCGCCACAGTTATCACTGAGAGTGCTTTAATGTGTAGAGAGAAGTCTTCTTACAATCTGACCATTCACGCACACTTGCAGCAGAAACACAAGCTATCATTAGAATAAATGTGAACAAAACACAATAAATCAATGAAAAAAGTCTAAATTTGCTTTCTGTGTAAAAAGTAATTATGTTAATACATTTAATTAGGCTCTAGAACTGGGATCAGGAACCAAGAGAACAAGCAGAGAGAGAGAGAGGGCTCCTGATCCAAGACTCCAGTCTGGAGCAGAGTCAATCAAACCTGATCAATCAAAGGGATCAAGGTCACATGAGTTCTGAATACTTGGGCATTCAAATCTTGGATAAATGAAAGCGCTCTGAATGACCTATGCATTTTGTGCTTCATAATGTAGCATACTTGGGAGGAAAACCCCAAGCCACTACGAGTGAAGCTCAAACACAAAGATTGGATGCAAATTGGACAGTGTCCAATCTCATTTATTTAACGGTCTTTAACAAAACTAAAGGAACCCGTGCACCCTCTTACTTCAGCGCAATACATAACACAACCCCAGTGAGCTTAAATCTGCTCATCGTGCCCCGGTCATGATGTTAGAACTGACACTCTTCTCGTCCATGGTGACCGAGCCACACTGAGCAGACAAGCTCACAACCACAGTATCACAAACACACAAACACAACAATACATCCCCAAAATAAATCCTCCCGCCAAACACCACATTTAACACACACAATAACGACCCCAACACAATAACACTCCCTCCCATGATGCTCTGCGTGCCCACTAACACAGAGCAGCTAATGAGGGCAAACCCCATTTCCAAAGTCACCACAATGTATATACAAAGAGTGAAAAATTTAAGGGGGTCTGAATACTTTCCGTATATATGCCTGAGCTCTTGGTAAGCATTTCACTGTAATCTGTACACAGTACTTTTTATATGTGATAATGGAATATATCTACTGCATATATTATAATTATGAAATATGATTATAACTTTTTAGAGCTGAACCTTGATGTCTTTATGATAAAAATACAGCAACGTGGGAAGAGGAACATTGTACTTATTCTGTTCTCCAGAATGTTAGCTCAAGCTAAATGCAATACAGACATTTTCTTTGCTCTCATCTGGATTCCAACAGAAATTGACACCAAAAATAGCTGCATACGCCTGAACACAAGCCCAGATTTGCTCCAATGAGCAAAAACACGGTCAGTGTTTGTTCCACGCTCGCCTGACTCCACAAACATCAGAAAAACGCTGGATGTGGGCAAGACCTGCAGGAAGTTCCAGCATCTCTGTGCAAAGGTGTTTGCCTGGTGGGGCTTACTGAGCTTACTCCGTATGAATGATTGACTTTTTCTGGTTTTCTGTTCCCTACTTGTGCTTCTAATATTGTCCAGGATGAAAGAATGCACCACATTGGCCCCAAGGCAAACTGACACCAAAACTGGACAAAGAGGAAGCAGTAGAAAACTACTGGACTCATTTCTGCAGAGTAGTTCCTAAGAGTTGTTCTATTCCCTAATGCATTAAGATAGCAAATAAATAGGTGTTTTATTTTTGCATCAAAGGTAGATTTAACCTTTATATTTGCTATTTGAATTTTAAAGCATTAATAACTGAATACTGTAAGAATTATACTGCATTTCTGAGCAGCTTTTTCAGGAAGCTGTTATTTGGCTATGTGCTATATGCTGCCTCCAAATCGCTAGAGGGCAGCACCAACTGGGAATTCACAATTCAAGACAAAGCGAGTTTGATTCAGCATGTTTGCATTTTAAATTACTATCATATTTCATAATAGTATTATATTTCAGTCCTTGTTGACTTGTTAAGTCAGCTCAGGGCTAAATTTTAAACGTGTCTATATATCTTTATTTTCCCACAACCCCACATTATAATGCTGACACACTGATCTTTTCTAATTTAGGCTGTTTAACCTGAATGGACTCTGCAATAGGATAAATGTGGAAGATTTTGTGGATGCTGTGTATAATCACATTGGATATGGTCTTTTAACATCAAAATGCAGATAATGAATTGTAAATAGAATTTTTTTTTTTTTTTGCAACTTAGAGACATAATATAAGTGAGTATGCCAGTAAATGGGGCATGAAGAAGCTTGTTGATTAGGGTATTAATGCAAGAAATTGTTTGGGTTGTAATACTTCTTATGTTAAATCAACAAGGATTAATAAAGCATTACATTGGGGGCACTAAGTGAAAAATCTGGGTGAAGAACGAGTTCAGAAAAAGAGCAAACAAAGATATTGTTACTGAAATACTTCTTATTTAAGTGTTTTTTTTTTTTGGTAATATCATCTCCCGAAGACTACATTGTTTGTGCTGAACCTTGTGTGCAGTTGCTTGGACACTGAAACCCACTGATCTCTTGCTCTGTGGTTGAGCTGTTGTTGTGTCTGTATTTATTGTTTCAAAATTATACACAATATTACACAATAATTAGTGAATTAATTAATTAGTACTATTTTAGTGCTTCTGTTATTTTCAGTCCAATTCCTAAAGATGGATTTGGAGAAAAAAAATTCCCTACTCTTACAGTGGAAGAGAGTTTGGATTGTGTAAAGGGTTGGCACAGCATGAGAGAATTCATGTCAGAGAAAATCCTTATAGCGGCACTGAATACAGAAAAAGCTTTTAACGACTCTCAGGTCTGCTTGTGCACTGGAAGACACACACAAGAGAGAAGCCTTTCTAGTGTGCTATATGTTTAAAAAAGCTTTTATGCCTTCAGAGACCTGAAAAAACATCTGGGCTCTCACACTGGCACGAGGCCTTACAAATGCACTATATGCTCATCAGGTTTTTCACGGCCCAATGAGCTGAGAGTACACGTGTAGACTCGCATAAATGTTATGTTGCAGCCTATTTTTCACCTCATTATTCTACACTCAGTACCCCATAAGTCAAAGCAATTTTGCACATTTATTAAAAAGAAAAAAATCACATTTATGCACTTGCATTATGTTTTCAGACCATTGACTTAGTCCTTAGTAGAAGCACCTTTGGCATCAATTACAACTTTGAGTCTTACATTCTTCTTTGCAAATCCTTTCAAGCTCATTCAGGTTGGATGGGGCTCATTGGTGAATCTTCAGGTCTCTTCAGAGAAGTTTGATAGTGTTAAAGTCAGGGCTAAATAATGATCTAAAGCAACTCATTGTAAATGGTGTATATGGTGTATATGTATAAAAGTTAGGACACCCTATGTAAACCTGTGTGTTTTTGTAACATTCTTGGACATGTATGTATTGTAGCGAAGCATGGAGGGGGCTACCGCTCCGGCTGCTGCAAAGGAACAGGAGTGAGGGTTTGTGGGTTTCTTGGGTGGTTCTGTGTTTCAGGGTGAAGTTATGTTAGTGTAATAAAGTTTGCCAGTATGACCGGGTGTTCTGGTGTGTGTTGATGGTGGCGGTCTGTGCTCACCCTAGCCACGATGATTAATTTAGCTGATGACCTGGGTGAGCCAGACGATGGCCACCAGATCCACACACCAGGGAAAGTGTTTAGGGGAAACTCTCCTGGAGAGGGTGTCCAGGTTCAAGTAATACAACTTAATTAAAAATGAAGAAAAGACTCTTCAAAATCTTCTGTAATGGCTCAAATCACCCACATGTGTAGGTGCACATGATTAGAACATACTAGTACTACTGCTCTGCATTTTGAAGGAGGTTTGCCCTATTTAAACCTCAGACATATAGTTTGGTGTGCTCCTGACTGTTGAGGTGAGAGTGAAAACCATGGTGCGATCAAAAGAACTGTCTGAGGCCTTCAGAAAGACTATTGTAGCAGCTTATACGTCTGGTAAGGGATTTAAAAATAATTTGTAATCCGCCACTCCATTGTCTAATAAAATAGTCTTCAAGTGGAGGAGGTCTTCCAAAAACAATTGCCAACATTTTGGACAGATGAGTCTAATATTGACACCAGAACAGAAGACATCTATGGTGTAAGCAAAATACAGCATTTCAGGAAAAGAACCTCATACCAACTGTGAAGCATGGAGGGGGAAGTGTCATGGTTTGGTGATGCTTTGCTGTAGCTAGACCTGGCCAGCTGACCATCATAGCATCCACCATGAATTCTACCATGGGAGCATGGGAACATGGGAGACCATCTGTAACAACATTAAAGCTACAGCAGAACTGGACCCTGCAACAGGACAGTGACTGTAAATCCACCAAGGACTGACTGAAAACTACAAAAAGTTTAAATCCTGGCCCCTCAAACATCTCACAATTTAAAGAATTCTGCACTGAGGAGTGAAAGCATAGTTTTGATATCTTTGGTTTACTGAATTAATCAAGGTAAATTTGAGTTGTTTATATACAATGAAATCACTTTCTGATCCAGAGATAAACGAAAACAAAATAAGACATTGATATGTGAACATTTCTGAATAAAGAACCAACTTTTTAATGGGGAGTCCTAACTTTTCCACATTATGGCATATACTGTATATTAATGTATATTTCCAAATGAGAGAAATGTTTTTTTTTTCTAATATACAGAAATATCCATTCAAATGTTTAAATAACTTTTAACAATGTGAATTTGTGTGTGTGTGTGCTTGTGTGTAAGAGAGAGAGAGAGAGAGAGGGAGAGAGAGAAAGAGTGAGCATCAGTGAATGAAGTTCAATATTTGTGAACTTCATGTTGTTAAAGGTTTAATAAATGTTTGAATGGAAGTGTCATTTCTGCAGTTCTTTTTAAAAGTTGCTTCTCCCACATGAAAATGATACTGTCAGTCAGAATATCCCCACATGTGCTTGCTTTCTGGGAGAGAGAAGTCCAGTTCTTTAAAGTAAACGGTAAAAGGTAAATGGTAAACGGTTGTTTATTTGAGCTGTGCAGCACTGAAACCAGTTAACCAGGACTAATTATGCTCCTTATGGTAGAACATGCTGTTGGTCAGTGCTCTTTCAGTACTCATGATACTTATAAAATGCCCATGTAGCTCAATAATTATTTGTTTTTGTAATATTGCTTAGCCCTAACGCACAGTAGGCTTTACTTTCCTAAGTTGCATCATACAGTAAGATGCTTCTTCTCCAGATCTCCATTTTGATGATATTCCACATGACTGTGCTCCCTGCACAAGGTTGTTCTATGGATTAAGTGAGCGTACGCTTCATCAGAAAGTTTGCATCAGAGAGAAGTCTTGACTGTGAGATGCATTCCACTCACAGAAGAAGCCTCAAGGACCCTGAGAAGGTTGATGCCAAAGAGAATTGTCTATACCAGTGTGGCTAGAGCTTTTGACAGCAATGGCAGCTGACCGTCCACCACTTAAACTCAGGGAAGAAGCCTTGGCCCTGGATTTTGAAAAGCTACATTTGTGATAATGTCTTGTCTGAATTGACTTGACTAGACTTACCAGTGACCTCTCTCCTTGACCACGGAAGTGAAAAATAGAAGCAGAATACTGTTTAACTGGACGTCAGTCTTCATTTTCCTTCCTGTGGTGTATTTTCCATCAAACATCTGTAGAGAGTAAACGTCAATGTACTAGTTTGTATGCACAAACCTCGGATAAATGCTAAAAGTAAAAATTTATACTTGTACTTGGAAAAAAGTGCATTTGTAATGGAAAATATGCACAGTGTTTTTAAATACATTAATAATTATGTTGACCAGTCATGCACTATGCAGATAACTGAAGAGTTAGCAAGGTGTTTTTTTAAAGTCATTTTTATGTTTTACTTTACAAGCTACTAATTGGCACTAAGCATAAAGCAGTTGTGTTCCAAACAAGCCTGTTTAAAAACGTCAAACTGTATTTCCTCTGTGACATATCAGCACAATAAAGCCTGGACTTTGTCTGTCCAAACAGGATGGATGAAGGTCTTCATGAAATTCTAAAGATGTTCACTGCTGGAGATCTTTCACCATTCCATCAGCAGTTCTATCCAAACAGGAAGAGCAGGAAGGAAATATTTCCCAGCAATCAGACTGTAGAGTCTATCAGCCCCTATTAGCATCAGTGCTGTCTGATTGGTTGGTTGATTGATTGAGTGATTGATTGATTGACTGAATAAATACACAGAACTTTTCCACAGAAAAGTTAAAGAACTTTTATCCTGCCCTACAGAGCTGATGGGAACACAAAGCCCCTAGTGCAAAATATAAGTCATAATATTATGGTTAACACTATATTTATTCATTTATTTTTCATTTAGCAACACTTTATGATAAAAAAATGCATATATCATCTGTTTGTCATCAGGTATTTTTTTTTTAAAAAATGATGAATTTGTCTATTTGTCAATAAAACCCATAGCAGGTCATACTGTGTAATGAAGCATAATAAACAAATCAACACAGGAACAGCAGAACTAACCCCAATAAATACATCACCACCTAGAATAGGAAATCTATTTTAGGAATAGTCTATTTACATCATCAATAAATGGAAAAACAGAGGAAAATGGGGAATAATAGTACATAAACATATACAATAAACAATCAAATAGAGGAAAAATAGGAAATATTAGTCCATAAACATTAACAAAAATCAATTAAAAAGAGAAACTTAGGAAATATTAGTCTATAAACATTACCAATAAACCATCTAATGAAGAAAATTGGGAAATATTAGTCCATAAACATAAACAATCAAACAGAGAAAAAATAAGGGGGTATTAGTTCATAAATCCAAACCGTAAATAATCAATGAAACAATCAAGCTTTGAAAAATAGGAAATGTTTGTCAACAAACATTATCAGTAAACAATCTACATATATAATCTATAATCTGTTTATTGATTTTGATTCATGTAGTTAGATTTCTTTTTTTTTCTAATTTTGTATTATTTTGTATGCTTTTGGACACATTTGGACACATCTTGTGTTTATGTTTTTGTATCATTTCTATATTTTATTTAAAGAATAATGTTTACAGTATCTTACAAAAGAGAGTACACCCCTCACATATGTGTAAATATTTTATTGTATGTTTTCATGGGACAACACTAAAGATATGACACAATGTAAAGTAGTGCTCAAACCACTGCCAACAAAAGTGAGTACATCCCTAAAATTGTGCCCAATTAGCCATTTCATCCCCCCAGTGTCATGTGACTCATTAGTGTTACAAGTTCTCAGGTGTGAATGGGGAGCAGGGGAGAATTTGGTGTTCTCGCTCACACACTCTCTCATACTGGTCACTGGAAGTTTAACATGGAACCTCACGGCAAATAACTCTCTGAGAATTTGAAAAAAAAAAACCAGTCCTTCCTACTTTCAGTTCAACAAGGACATAATTAATAAAGAGCTGAACACTGAAGATTACTGGTCAATAAACTGTATAGAAGTGACAATGAAATATTTTTAAGGCTTTTAAACCCTTTCTTATCTTTACCGGAAACTGAAACAACAGGATAAAGGATAAACAACAAAGAGTCATTACTAGTTAGGAAAAGACAGTGGAAACTTGATTTAGAACAGCAGGACTCCACAGCACACTGGAAACATTAGAGCTTAGCTGAGGACTCTGGACATAAGACAGATGATCACAATATCTGGCATGTACAGATTTTTCTTCTCTAGTTAATAAGAAGGAGGCTGAAGGAAGGGATGATAAGTACGAGTTAGATATTGCACTGACAGCCTTTCCACTCAAAGCTCTGTCAAAGCTGTTGAGAAGACAAGGAGGAGCTGTCTGCCTGTTTCATCAGTTGCTTCTGTTTAAACTGCAATAAAATCCATTGTGTTAAAATCTACGCTTAAAGCAAATTCTAAGCCTGAGCTAAAGAGCAGTGGCCAAAAACTTGAAGATTTAACATATACAAGACTTGAATTAAGAAAAATGGGGAACATTAAGCACTATGCATGCCACAGTCACCAGCAAAGAAAGTTAAATATGAAGTGAGTCTCTTGCCATCTCTAGGTTTTGATCACAACACTTGTGTTCAAATGGCAGCATATTTAAACACATACCAGATCCTCAGAACAGTGAGAATGAAAGGTGCCTTGATTTACAGTTTCTGTGGAGAGGTACGTTTCTGAGTGTGGTCCTAGCAGCCAAATGTGCTTAACACCCTTCCTCTTCTTTGTGACAAAATACATTTCAGCTCTTTGCCATGCAGTTGTCCATGTCTTTACTGAAAGAAGTCACATGTGAACCTGTCCTCTAAGAGCAGATCTATCATATACCTGAAGGTGGCAGTAAAGCCACTCATTCCTGATGTCCCACCTCTTCTACAACTCTGCTGATGAAGTTCAGTTTACATGAAATGCAGTGTCATTTAATGTCATTTAAAGAGTTTTGAACATACAAATACAGTTATTTTCATTCCATTCTTTGGACCTCCTGCAATTCATCATTTAAAGTTATTTCCTGGCTCAATGCATGTGATCTAGTTCTCAAAGAGCTACCTGGTGATCTCCTGAAACTTGTGCAGACCAGTGGGTCTTTTGGATTGCAGCTGAAAACCACAGGTGTAAATGAGTACATTCTGCTTAATGAACAAAAATGCTTTTGATTGTAATCAAGAAGCTCCTGGTGGTGGTAGTAGTAGGAGTACCATTAGTAATACCGGTAGTAATAGTAGTAGTAGCAGCAGTAGTAGTAGCAGTAGCAGTAGTAATAGTAATAGTAATAGCAGCTGCAGCAGGAGTAGTAGCAGTAGTAGCAGCAGCAATAGTGCAGTAGTAGTAGTAGTAGTAGCAGTAGCAGTAGTAGTAGTGGTAGCAGTAGTAGTAGTGGTGGTAGTAGTAGTCGTAGTAGTGATAATAGTAGTGGTAGTAGTAGTAGCAGTAGTGGTGAAAGTGACTATTTGTCATTGTGAACACACCATCACAGACAGTGCACCACAACAAAATGTGACCTCTGTATTTAACCCATCACACGTGCACACACAGAGCAGTGGGCAGCTAACAACAGTGTCCAGGGAGCAGTGAAGAGGACGGTACCTTGCTCAAGTAGTAGTAGTAGTAGTAGCAGCAGCAGTAGTAGCAGTAGTACTGATAGTAGTAGTAGCAGTAGTATTAGTGATGGTAGTAGTAGCAGTGATGGTAGTATTAGTAGTAGTAGTACTGATAGTAGTAGCAGCAGCAGCAGCAGTAGTAGCAGTAGTATTAGTGATGGTAGTATTAGTAGCAGCAGCAGCAGTAGTAGTAGTTGTAGTGGCAGCAGCATTAGTAGTATAGTGGTGGTAGTAGTAATATTAGTAGTAGTAGCAGCAGCAGTAGTAGTAGTGTTAGTAGTAGTACCAGTAGTATTAGTAGCAGAAGCAGCAATAGTTGTAGTAGTGGTAGTAGTAGTAACAGCGACAGTAGTAGTATAGTTAGTAGTAGTAAAGTAGTAGTAGTAGTAGTAGTAGAAGCAGCAGCAGCAGTAGTAGTCATAGTAGTCGTAGTAGTAGTAGCAGTAGTTGTAGTAGTAGTAGCACTAGTAGTAGTAGGAGTAGCAGTAGTAGTAGTAGCAGTAGTAGTCAAGTAGTAGTAATAGAAACAGCAGCAGCAGTAGTAGTAGTAGTAGTAGTAGTAGTAGTGGTGGTGGTGGTAGTAGTAGTAGTGGTGGTAGTAGTAGAAGTGTTAGCAGCAGCAGCAACAGTAGTAGTAGTAGTAGCAGCAGCGGTAGTAGTAGTAGTGTTAGTAGTAGTAGTAGTACTGTTAGTAGTAGCAGCAGCAGCAGCAGCAGCAGCAGTAGTAGTAGTAGTAGTGTTAGTAGTAGTAGTAGTAGTGTTAGTAGTAGTAATAGTAGTATTAGTAGCAGCAGTAGTAGTAGCAGTAGTGGTAGTAGTAATAGTAGTATTAGTGTTAGTAGTAGTAGTAGTAGTAGTAGTAGGAGTAGCAGTAATAGTGGTTTTTAGAAGCAACAGCAGCAGCAGTAGTAGTAGTAGTATTAGTAGTAGTAGGAGTAGTAGTAGTAGCAGTAGTAGGAGTAGCAGTAATAGTGGTGTTAGTAGCAGCAACAGCAATAGTAGTAGTAGTAGTAGTAGTAGTAGTAGTAGTAGTAAAGTAGTAGTAGTAGTAACAGCAGGAGTAGTAGTAGCAGCAGTAGAAGTAGTGTTAGCAGCAGCAGCAGCAGCAGAAGCAGCAGCAGTAGCAGTAGTAGTAGTACCAACAGTAATAGTAGTAGTAGTAGTAGTAGCAGCAGCAGCAGCAGCAGTAGTAGTAGTAGTAGTAGTAGAAGTAGTAGCAGTAGTGTTAGTAGCAGCAGCAG
>JBBIGC010068880.1:0-10775 GCA_037576955.1 Lepidarchus adonis
CCAATGACTGCACCTCCAGGAACTCAGCTGTAAAACTCCTGAAGTTTGCAGACGACACCACTGTCATTGGACTCATTTAGGATGATGATGAGTCTGGATACCAGCAGGAAGTTGAGCGGCTGGTTCTCTGGTGCAGTCAGCACAACCTGGAGCTCAACAGACTCAAGACTGTAGAGATGGTAGTGGAAAACCAGGGAAGCAGGGAAAATCATCACAGACCAGAATCAAATTCCTTGTATGTGTTTACTCACATACTTGGCCAATAAACATGATTCTGATTCTGATTCTGATAACTTTGCTAGAACCCACAGCAAACCAGTCAGTAAGTTAGCTGTGCTAATGTTTGCTCAAATATGGCTAGGTTAAAAAACTAATGAGAAGTGTCTATATTTTATGGTAAACTGGTACTAACTTTACCTCATCACTTCTTGTCTCATTAGTATAATGTAGTTGTGTATTTTAATGCAATGGAGTTTAAACATTATAATACACAGAATTATGAAGCAAATTCCCGTTTACTCCTGTTTCTGAAATTGTTTTTTTTTGTGCTTCTGATGTTACCAGACATTTCACATTTATGTTTTATTTAATGAGTGTGTGGCCAGTGCTGCTTGTACTCCAGTGGTAAAATATTTCCTTCACTCACTGTAGTGTTAAATTACATTAAGAATTATTAACATAAAATGTTTTTAATGGTCTAAAATGATCTTGTATTTGTACAGCTATCCAACCCTGAAGCTCCTTGCACAGACGAGACCAGATATTCCTATATATGTAGGAGACACCTCTCGGCCTGTGTTCTGGTAGGGTGGATGTCTGTTATTTAAAGAAAAATATTCTACATTAAAGGAACACAAAGCATGGATTTCTGTTGAACACTTTCATTAATTCAACACTGTTTTTAAATTAAACTGTAAATTAGTATAAGTTTTTTATTTCTGGTTATATTCTGGATTCATACATTCAAGAGCTGTTTTAACATTACTGTCTGTTGTAACTTCCTGTGTTTATAGTGTGTTTTAATTTGTGTTGTGTTGCCAGCTTCAACATGCTCACACCATTTAGAAGTTGGCCATATATTGCCAGTAGATGTAAATGTCATAACTTTTAAGTATTGCCTTTAAAATGTACTTATAATACTTATAAAATATAAAATATGTATTATAATACTATATTGCTATTTTATAATATATATTTATCTATACTATAATACTATTTTAACCATCTTACATGGATGACATAGTACATCATGGTAAAGTGGTTGCATTTGCATCTTTATTCTAGTACGTTGAAGGTTACTGCCATGCATAACATTAAAAACTTTAGCAACATAATCAACATGTAAAACTTATGTCTGTCAAGGAAACCAACCATTTTCTGACACTATCAGACTTACGTACATCACTACTAGAAGCCATATTGCAGCACATTATAAACAAGCATTGTTGTTATTAGTGGCAAGATCATAAAGGTTAAACTGTTATTATTATTTTCAGCACTTTGGTTCAATCTGGTTGTTTTAAAGTGCTTTACAAATAAAATTGGATTGAATCGGATAATAAAGAGGTCATCACCCTGGTTCCAGGAGAGCTCTCTCAGGGTCGCTTGTTCCAGCACAGATCTTTTATAGTTATCAAACATTAACACCTCTTTGGATAATATCAGCAAATAATCTGCCACAAATGACAAAAGCCATCCATTCTAAAAAAAACAACAACTAAGAATGTTGTAGTCTCAGTATAAGATCTCAGTTTACACCAACATAACATTATCAAATTAAGTCAATGTACCTGAATGCATGACCACTGCCGAAGATCAACATTTTGAAAGTCCAATTAAATGTGTATTAACTAAGTAAACCAATTATCATGCAACTAATGCAAAATTACTTTAAACACATTATTAAGGTGGCTTCCTTTATGATAGCTAGCTAAATGGTGCTCATTAAGGGATGTAGCAGTGGCCATGCACCCCCACCCCCACCCCCTCGCAAAGTTACTCTTTTAACAATTGATAAACAAAAGGCGTACATTATTACTCCAAAACGTGACTTTTTTCATTGCTCTTTTAGTTACATGCATTGACCAGCATTGATTAAATTCTGTTATGAATTATACATAAGCTAATAACAATGCAGGGTTATTTTTTTTTATTATTATTAATTTATTATTTTTAAGTTAAGGATTTCAAAAAGAGGTGGGGACCAAATAGGACATGACAAAAAAAACCCTAACCCCAGTGTGCCCAGTATAAATGACTACACATGCACATTACACATATACTGTTAACATACCGTTAATGAGCATCACTAGATGCTGCTAGACAAGTGAAGGCCCTCAATTGTGTGTCTGTATTTATGCATGTATGTTTGTGCTGCAGGTACCTTGACAGAAGTGGAGTAAATCTTACCAACATTAAGGTGGTCCCCTTTGGTATCTGGCAGAATGTGAGAATCTCCTTTTTTCTCCTCTATTTTCCTGTTTTTTAATCCAGAGAAATTATCCATAATTCAAGAGATGATGTCATTTATCCTGACAAATTTCTAAGTTTCTTTGGAGGAGAAACAGCCTGAAACATCACAGATCCTCCACCATACTTTTGACTAATTATGACATGACTTTGTTTTAAAACATATTTTAGTCTGTATGTGAATGAAATTGATTTTGTCCAGCATAAGATTGTAATAAAGCACGGGCATACGTTTTTCTGTCACCAAGTTATAATAAGTTACTGCTTATTGATACAGCCTATATAGTTATTAGCCTCAGCAATTTATGTAGTCAACTGTCCTCTTCTCCTTGTGCTCTGTGCAACAGATCTAGTCAGCCAGTGTCCTGCTCTCCCCAACTGCATCCCTTTGCCACATCTTATGCCACATCCTGCCATTTATTTACTGGACTTCCCCTGGCCCTTATTATCTCGTCTTGCATTATCAGCCAGCCCCAGAACTTTGGGGGAAAAACAAGAGCCACAGAGGGACAGAAATGTCTGGAATACATTGTTACAAAAAACACCATCATATCTCCAGAATAAGGACACTGTAGCCAGAGCATGTATTAGGTGACAAATTAATAATCAAATGTTTTATCTCCTGTATAGGTTGACGAACACTTACGGTTTATGATTCTAATGGACGGAGTTCATCCAGAGATGGATACCTGCATAATCATAGATTATAAAGGTAAGCTCATTATGCTAGCCTACGTGTCCAAATGTAGATAAAGCACATAATCTTTTATGAAATCGAGATGTTATTAATATGGAGTTATTATTTTTATATTTGCTATAGTAACAGACTGCAGGCAAGGCTTTACACTTGATCAACAATAATAATTCAATTCACACCAAGGCACTCTTTCATATTTTAATGTTATATATGAATATCTAAGGTCCATCTAAAGGAGGATGTAAAGAATGAGGCAGGACACACTCATTATTGCCAAGGTGTGGTCTGTACTATCTGTTCCAGCCATTTAAAACCCTGTTAATTACTTAATATAGCATATTCAGCATCGTAAGCTTTTTTCACACTCTCCATGATGTAGCTGGAATTTGTTTAGACCATGGCTTCAATTTGTGATACATGATTGCTATATACTAAGTATAGATAGTTAAACTACTTGAGGGGACCTGGAAAAGTTCAGAAAAGTTCAGAGTGTTGTCAGCAAGCTCTGAAAGGTCAGACCTTTCATGTGTGAAGAGACAGAACTGAAAGAGAAAAGAGGAACTGATAAGAGAATGTAGGGTGTTAGTGGGGTGTAAAAACCTTGTCACAATAAACTGTAAACATGTTCAGTGTTGTGTTCTTAGGAAGTTGCACAAATTGTTTCATTCCCTATTTATCTCAACAGTGAGCATCTTTCTGCAAGCTAAAACTCAAATTATCATCAGAATAAGCATTAAAAAGATTTAGCGATGTCGAGTTTAATACAGTATAATAGATCACATCATTTATAGGTCCTTGGAAAATCATTGTTAACTTCTGGTACTTTTATTACACTATGGTGAGATATACACTTAAAGGTGCAGTTCCTTTTTCTGTTTGCCCATTGTAAAGAGAGCATGCATGTCCACTGGATAGGCATGGAAGAAAATGTCATCCAGAAAAATAGATATTATTGTAGTAAGTAATTTACTTATCATACATGTCTGTTTATTTAAAATACAGTGAATAAATCATGAATGTTAGATGTTAGTGTTAATTAAGTCAGAAGCTGTTTTTACATATATGTTCCTGACCAGATTAAATTCAAACAGGGAATATATTGTAATCAGAAGACAGCAGTACCAGTTATACAGGCAATGTCTGTTAAATATACTGTAAGTGTCCTTTTTCTCTCCGTCAGCGGATTTCCACTCTGGAAACCCGTTATAATACTAATATTAATTAAGACACATGTTAATTAAATGCACTTTAAGTAAAGCTGCTTACTGAATGTTCCGCCCTGACAAGACTCATGACTAACAACTAGCTAACACGCCATTAGCATGTGACTAGCATGCCATTATGTCACAACACTCAAGTCAATTTTATCTTCATAACACTTTTTACAACTGACGTTGTGGCAAAGCAGCTTTACAGAATTCGGGTCCAAGCCCCCAATGAGCCAAAGGCGACAAAGACAAGGAAACATCCTCCTCTGGTTGACACCGGAGAGTGATAACAGGCTAAAGAACATACATAAATTAAATAAAAAATAAAGTGATGATAATTTCAGTTTAAAGAGGCATTGACAGTTTATTGTCGCACAACAGTTGCATATTTTGTGTAGCATTTAGTGTGAATATAATACTGCCAATAGAAGAACACAAGTCTGCAGCCTTAAATCAGGGGCAGTGGTAGTGTAACGGCTATGGAGCTGCCTTTCTAACATTCACAGCTAGCAGGAAGCCAACAAGCTGCAGGATGTAAAATTCCACAAAATATAAACTTAAACATCACATTGCAAGATAATGTGCCCCCATCATCCTTGATGGTGTGATAGCTAATTCTCTACGTGCCAGCCTTTTAGCTCCAATGATCCAATATTTCATTTCGAATGACAGCTTAACATGACATGTACACGTATGCTCAGTGGCTGTCTCGTATTTGTTCCGCCGAGCACTATTTTGTATTGTTTTTTAAGTGAAGTAAGAGGAAGTTAATTCGAGGTTTCAGTTCTTAAAATATTTATAAATGTATACAGAGATAGCAGCAGCACACCTGCTACTTGCTACATACACAGAACAATTATTAATATTTGTTCCGCCAAGCACTATTTTGTATTGTTTTTTAAATGAAGTAGGGGGAAGTTAATTAGAGGTTTCAGGTCTTTAAGATATTTATAAATGTATACAGAGATAGCAGAAGCACACCTGCTACTTGCTACATACACAGAACAATTATTACCCTGGAATAGTCTTCCTGGATTAAATAAATGTCATCCAGTTCAACAACGATTTTGTTTGTGGAGCCGTTCATGAACTGGAATAGATGGATTTGGGCAGGGAGTAGTGAAACTGTATGGGTCACCTGGAGCAGGATTAAGAAACATGGTACATGTTCAAATACATGGTACATTTTCAGATATGTCCCCAGAGTGATTTTTCATTGATGACTACATGTTTTTTTTTCAGAAAGTGTCTTCAAAAGGCTATCATAGATCAATATACTACAAACTACTGTAGAGAATACCTTCTCTTAGGCACAAAACATTTTTTATTTAAAGCTTTTATTGGCCAGTAACATGACCCTGTACAAAATCTCCAGGTCACATGATCCTGAACACTGTGGACTGCACGCAGCCGAATAATGGCCGTCTTCCTTGTGGCGTGGACGTAATGATGAGCGATTTTGCAGGGGGAGCCTCAGGTTTCCCCATGACTTTCCACAGAGGAAAGTACACTGGTGAGCTACAACCTAGCTAATATTTACTTATTTGTAGGGATGCACCGAAATGAAATATTTTTCCAAAACCAAAAATGAGTAAACATTTGGCCAAAAAACATAAATTGACCAAAATATATTATTATTATTATTATTATTATTATTATTATTATTATTATTATTATTATTATTATTATTATTATTATTATTATTACTATTTCAAATAATAAATCAATTAATAAACTATGAAAATATTTACTTAGCATTGAATCAAGTCAAGTCGGAAATAGTTAGAATGCTGAAATTATTATAAAATAAAACATTTCTAAATAAAATGTTTTACTTGGTGTCACTCCTGAATAGTCTGCAGGCCTATGAGTGACTGCTGAAAGATTGTCAAATTAAATATCTTCTCTCATAAAACACAAAATGCATTAAAGTCAATTGACTTTAACATTCTCCAACAAAGTACATTCCGAACAAGAGCTTTAAGGCCTTGTCCACACAGGCGTTCAAATCTTGGGGAAATGAAAGCTAAATTTGAAATTTAAAATTGAAAGTTAAATTAAATTAATCTAAACATTGAGAAAACCTTTGCAGATGAACCCCCTCTCGAATTTTCATCATTATATGCTTTGCAAACTGTTATCCGTAGGTCTTTATCTAATATTTTGAAATACACCCACATGAGAGATGTGTTAAAAGCCTGCTGGCCGCACTGCGTGCCTTCTGGTGCCTGCTGGTCACGGTTTTGCTTGTGTCATCACATCACCTTAATTTGGTGTTATAAAAATGTTTGAAAGTCCTTTGGCCTAAAACAAAAAAGCATTTTTGGCCGAATTTCTGGTGCATCTCTAGTTCCTTGTGATTATTGTGTTCTGCCTGTATCATGAATACTATTGCCATTGAGTACTTTGAATATTGCACACATAACACTAGCATTAGCTGTGAAAGCAACCTATCCGCATAAATGTGTGGCTTGTGTTACAACATTTTTTTTCTATTTCATAATAGGTTTGCTGGTTTGCTCCTGGCTTGTATGAAATCTATTGTACTAGCTAATAGGGAAGTTACAATACTAAAATGATTTATGATACAATGACATCATAATAAAAAAAGTTTACAATATTACAAACCCCATTTCCAGAGAAGCTGGACAATTTTCATTGGAAATATTGTTCATTCTTGCTTAATATAAGAAATGTATAAAAATGTATCATATAAAAAAGCTGCTCAATAGACCATGGTTGCTGTGGTCAGAATTTTCTCTTCATGATGCGTTATACATTTTCAGTTTGATAGATCTGGACTGGCAGCTGGTCAGTCAGACACACACTCTGTGTCTACAAAGCCATGCTGTTGAAGCCCAAGTAGAATGTTTTTTTTTCATTGTCCGACTGTAATAAGCAAGGTATGTAAGAGCATACGATGATCAAATAATGGTCCAAAAAGAAAAAAATCATAGATTCTTGTTTTTAATGCATTTTTAAAAAAAATATTCCAGAAATGGGGTTTGTAAAATGGAAGAAGTTTTTGTCCGGTCCTCAGTGGAAAGAAAATAATCAAACAAATAAAAAAAAGACATTATTAAAGTGCACATTCCAAACTTAATTTTAAAGTTATTTGCATACAAATTACAACACTTTTTATACAATACATAGTCTTAAGGACATCAGGGGATGGATGACACAATATTTTCTACATTTGAATGACAAGAAGACAGAAGTCATGCTGTTTAGACCCAGTGGAGTGTTCTATTTTCACTCCTACATACTGCATGCAAAACCTGCATGCTATCACATTAAATTGGGTGCAAAAAAAGAGTATGCAACATTGTAAAACTGTGTGTGTGTTCTGCAGAAAGTTGGAAGGCTGAATTTATCAGCAGTGACAGGAAGAAGCTGCTGAATTATAAAGCCAAACTTGTGCAGTCTCTGAGGCCCAAAGTTTACTGTCCATTCGCTGGCTTCTTCACTGAGGCCCATCCAGGAGACAGGTCAATTATTAACTTTTACATTTTACATATATAATGTAGTTATATTTATTATTTCACTTTACATTTATAGTTATAGTAATATTTATATTTACACATTATTTTGTATTTTAGATATACATTGTATATATACATATACATGTTTTATGTAATGTAAATGTATGTAAATTATGCATATGTTTTTATTGTTGTTGTTATTATTATTAAGAATTAATTAAGTATTGTAAGCTCAATGTCATGAAGATAGTTTTTTTGTTAAGGATAAAGATTTTAGTATCTGACTACAGACTCCATTTCAGAAATTTCTGGGCCATTTTTTAAAATTCACTTATACAACATATACAATATTTTGAAAATCTGAAGAAATCTCAGTCCAGGTAGGACAGGGACAGAAAACAAACCTCTGTGCCTAAGATGACACAGACCACCCAGTCTGTTACCACCCTGGTACAAAAACCATCATTTGGCATGATATTTGGTCACAGCAAAGGTGTGTATGGAGATCACAATGTGGAGGAAAAAGCCAGAAACAAAGAAATACAGTAAGAGAACGAGCAGAACATTAGAAGAAAAGAAGGACGATAGATTCAGTAGCAGCACATTCTACAGACTTTAGCTTCATCCAGCTGGTTTGTGATGAACTGGACAGAGTGGGGCAACAGTAAAGCTGTAAAACTATTGCACCTCAAGGAATTCTTTGCATTAAGTTTTAGGCTTCATTTATTTCCTATGCTTCAGAAAAGCTGTAAGTTAAGCAGGTCCTTCATTCCTGACTAATGCCCATCAAATATTAATTTTTGTAAATATGTATTTATTTTTGTGACTTATTTTTAACCTTAACATTTAAAGTTATTAATTGTAACAGAACTGCTTAGATTACCAGTGAACACTGGAAAAATAGCATGTTCTAAAACTTTTGACTGATAGTGTATGTATACACAATACATATGTATAATATTGTTATAACTTTATTAGAGCTTAACCTTAACATCCTTTTGTTAATATGTTTACACATATAAAATACACTGCCTGTCCAAAAAAACTCACCACCTGGATTTAACAAAGCAAATAGGTAAGAGCCTCTTATTGGATAATTACTGCATGGAAAAGTATTTTTTTTGTTGGCAACAAGTTATTTTCCCCTAACTGATGCAGTGAGTAGCTTCTCATTACTTAAATAACCATGTCGGAAGACACAGCCTGTGGTCATGGAAAAGATGTGCCTACCGTACAAACCTTTGGGGGCAATGCTATGATGTTGCTGCAGTTGGTCAGGTCTAGGGTCAGCAACGTTATATGCCCAAAAAATGAGGTCAACTGACTACCTGAATATACTGAATGACCAGGATTACAACGTCCGGATACATTGGGATAAAATTATGGAAGAGTGTTTTAGGGAGCATGAGACATTTTCACTCATGGACTGGCCATAGAGCCCAGGTCTTAACCTATATATTAACCATAATCTCTACAAAAATAATTGCCACTCTGGACAGAAATAAATGTGAAATCACAGAAGCTTATCGAAATGCATGGCACTACAAATGCATGATCAAACATAAAGGCAGTCCAACAAAATATTAAATTGTTTTTTGGACGTGCAGTGTATAATAAGAATTAACCTCAAAACCAAGTGATAACTGAAATGCTCTGGACTGCCACATTACTGCCCCCACAGGTTAAAACACAGCATTACAGTCTGAGCTGCAGGTTAATGTTCAACAGGGGCAGATAAATGGAAATGTAACATCATAATAAAGACAATCAAGCACCTACAAAATGCATAGGTTGCTCAGAGTGCATACATTTATCAAGGTCTTAGCTTCTTTAGTTCACAAACAATTAAAAAAGTAATCAAAGGGAGAGGTCATGTAACACAGTTTTAAATATGATTTTGTCTCAACTTCTTTTGACTATGTTGCAGGCATCAGATTCTAAATTGTTTGTATTGTTAACACTTCTTTGAACTTTTGATAGTTAAATAAATTATTGAGAGAATGATCAATTCTCAAATCCTTCTGTTTATTTAAATGTTTTCTGGAAATACAATTAGTAGCTAAAGCAATGTGTGTTATTACGCAGAACATCATCAGATATCAGTGATGCTATTAATTGGAAAAAAGGACAAACATTATGTCTTACATTTATAGTTTTATTTATATTTAAAAAGTTAACATTTAGTGTCTATTTTTCTTTTACTTTGAAGCACCAGTTCGACATGATAGATATTTTCTTTTTTTTTGTCAATGTCAGCAAAAAAATGCAATAAAGATAAGCAGGTTATGATTCAAGTAAATTTAATTTGTTTATAAAATGTTAAGTGCATGTAAAGAAATCTTTACAGAGAAAAGTCTTTTTTATGTGTGTACCGTATAATTACAGAACAGCAGAAACTAATGTGTGAGTTCTATAGCTATGAGAGTGAGTGTATTGAAGTACGGAATCACAGACTAATGGTTAAAATACTAAAGAGGAGATGCCAAACATATCTGTGTATGACCTACAGGTACATCAAAGGCATTAACATTAAGAACAGCCCAACAGAATTGAATACGTTGATAGCGCTGCTCTGATACACTCACTTGGACACCACTTCCTGGATCCACACTTGACCTGGCCAAAGCTCTAGCACACCACAGGTCAGTGTACACACACAGACACACACACACACACACACACACACACACACACACACAAACACACACACAAATGAGACTCACTTAACTGTGGCCACTTCAAAGCTACAGATTGTGTAGCCCTAAGGGCCCAATGGACACACGCTGTTCACACGCTCAAACACAATCACAACACATGTCCAACTGTGCAGAGGGACATATGCAAAGCACAAACACACACACACACACACACACACACACACACACACACACACACACACACACACACACACACACACAC
>JBBIGC010068891.1:0-10775 GCA_037576955.1 Lepidarchus adonis
ATACCTTGGGTGTAACAAGTGTATATATATATACATACACACAGACAGAACACTTTATTAGGTACATCTTGGTACACTGGGTTGGACCCCGTTTTGCCTTCATTCTTTGTAGCATAGCTTCAACAAGGTGCTGGAAACACCTTGGGCAGACTGGTTCAAGATAATAGTAAAGCAACAGTAACCACTTGTTACACCCAAGGTCTCTACAGTATATTACCATCTCTGAACATACATGTCTAACCTTGTATCAGATGGGCTACAGCAGCAGAAGACCACACCAGGTGGCACTCCTGTCAGCCAAGAACAGGAAACTGAGGGTATAATTTGCACAAGCTCAACAAAATTAGACAATACAAGGTTGGAAAAATGATGCCTGGTCTGATAAGTCTCGATTTCAGCTGCGATATTGAGATGTTCTGGTCTGAATATGAAGTAAACAACATGAAAACATGGATCCGGCCTGCCTTGTGTCAACAGTTCAGGCTGGTGATGATGGTGTAATCCTGTGGCCCTTAGCACCACTTGAGCATCTTTTAAACAGCCTACCTGAGTATTGTTGACCATGTCCACCCCTTTATGACCAGTGTACCTGTCTTCTGATTCCAGCAGGATAATGGAGCATGCCACAAAGCTTACATCATCTCAAACTGGTTTCTTGAATATGACAATGAGTTAACTGTATGCCACAGTCACCAGAAATCAATCCAATAGTGCAACATTGGGATGTGGTGGAATGGGAGATTCACATCATGGATGTGCAGCCAATAAATCTGCAGCAACTGTGTGATGATATGTCAATATCATTTCAAATGGACTGAAATCTTTGAGGAATGTTACCAACACCTTGTTGAATCTATGCAAAGAATTACGGAAGGCAAAATGGGACATGGAGCACGTGCACACACACACACACATATATATGTGTGTGTGTGTGTGTGTGTGTGTGTGTGTGTGTGTGTTCTACATCTATATGTTTATTCAACAAATATCATGTTTAAGCATCTGCCTGTCTCTGTCAATTAATTTCAGTTTCCTTCCTCAGGCCTTGTCTAAAACATGGCGTCATGATTTGTGACACTCTTGCTTGACATTTCCACATTATTTTTCAGAAGCAGACATTCTTGCAACTAGTAACACCTCATGAATTACTTTTACATAAGTATGCTTCATAAAAAAATTTTGCTTTTATTGACAGTTTATTACAAGAACATATTGATAAGACTGCACAACAAAGTTTTTGCTTCTTGAACACACATTTCACATCAGCAGTTACCCATCACATACACTTTTGGCTAAATCTCCAGTTTTGTCAAACATTTTTGCTCCCATAAATAACTTATCGACAACATTTTGCCTAAGCATGACCAGGTATGGATTCACGCCAGGTTAGAAGCTGTTCTGTAGAAGATGATCCCCTGGGCAGGTCTGAACGAGCTTGATGCTGTCTCAGCATGATATAAAGGTGGCATGCATACACCAATCCTGCTCATTTGGTTAATACTGATTGTGTATATATATAGTATCAGTATAATAATGTATATTTTCTGTAGCAATATAACAGTAAGTCAGCTTGATGCTATAGATGTTTTGGTGTTGGGCGATATGCCTCATCAATGTTGTAACAGCTGCGATACATTCTGCTATATCTGTGGCAAACATGCATTTGCGCCTCAGAGATGTTCAATGACTGCTCTTGTGAAGAAAACTTATCATTTGTATTTTGGCTGCGAAATAGATGATCACAAGAAGAACATCTGATAACACAGTTCAAATTACAACAATTTGATCAGAAATTTGGGTCTGTCAAAAATCAAAAGAGCTGCTGGGTTCAAGACTGCAGAAGTGGTGTTTGCTGTTATTTTTCTGAAATGAAATTTCTGTGTTTCAAGACCGACATCCTGGTATAGCCAATTTTTTTAGTCAGCAGTGACTGTTTCTGTTCTGTTCACAGATCAATGTTAAGCCTAAAAGCTGTTCTGCTACACAATGACTAACTTTATCCTTTATTATCTGTTGGCTATGCAACACACATGAAAGAAACATGAGAATATGGAACTGTTACTGAAATACATCCAGTATACCAGGTTTAACTGGAATATCTTTGGCAATACTAAAGTCATTGCTCTGTTACTAGGACAACAGCTCGGCTATACAAAGTACTCTTGTTTAATCAGTAAATGGGAAAGCTGTGCCAAAGAGTCACACTATTCTCGACAGAACTGACCATTCTGTAAAAAATTAGTTCCAGAACAGAAAATGTGGCACATGAATTGCTTGTTGACCCAGCAAAGATATTTTTGCCTCCTCGTCACATAAAACTGGGACTCATGAAGAATTTTGTGCAACATGTCACTGAAGATTCATTTCCTCCACTCACACTTGGACTTCTGCCCCACAAATCTTGGTGCTGTCAGTGACAAACACGGTGAAAGGTTTCACCAGGGCAACTGGAATACAGCACTGCTTGCTGAGTACTGAGTACTGCTGTACTGTTGAATGTAATAGCTTATGTGAAATGTAAATGTGACAATTGTCAGTAAACATTTAAATGTTTATTTCTCAGAGTTCCTAAATGATGCAATAAAACCAAAACTATGTTTGTGCATACCCAGTAGGTACCCCTCACAATCAGCAAAAACTTGTTTGGAAGCAAGACTTTAAAAAAATGTTTTCTATTGTAATTATTGAATGAATAAGGATTATAATTATTAAAATGTTAAATTTAGTTGACACCTCTGTGGAGTTGTGTGCAGTGCAAAAAGCTAGAAGCCTTACACTATACAAGGTTAAAGTCCAAATATGACCGCAGTCACTATCATTAGTTTGCCAGTGGGGAAATCAGTGAGGAAGATAACACAAGGCAACAATTTTCTTTGTGTAATCATCAGAGACCCCAAAGCACCTTTCTAAATCAGTCCGATCAGCCATGATTTTCCAGTCATGTCTACATTTTTTGTAGTGTTACATTACACTGTACTTGCATGTACAATGTATAAGCACAAATGAGGTAAATTTTTGATATCTTATATCTGACCCCAAAGAGACACAGAAACACACAGTATATGGTCAGACTGCTAACACTATCCCTTTCAATATGCTTTTCTCCATACGTTCATTTAAGAAACATTCTCCTTGCTCGTCACACATTGTACCTAGATTTTCTCTAGATGGGAGCAAGAACATAGTTTCTTGCATGAATCAAGCAGCTTCTGAACTCCTTTCTTGTCTGCAAGAGACTTATGGCCCAGAAAGTTGTCACAGAGCTGCTTGGATGCATTCCAGTTGGAGCTGTGCACCCCTTAGGCTAATTAGACCAAACATCATACAACTTATCATTAGCTTTATGATGAAAACTATGTGTTAGAGAAAAACTAATCACAGACGTTGAAACTAAATTCAACACAAAAACACTAAACAACCTATACAACATCATCAGTGATGCAAGGCCTGTTGACTTGTATTATTGAGAAAATGAAATATCCAGCATTTAAGTTACAAATTTAATTACAGAACCTGTTTTTAGTGTCCCTACGTGAGGAGCATGAGGAGCTCAGGTGTGTTAATTGGGCAGTGTGCTCAGCTGGCAAGGCAGCTGCTAAATGAGAGCTGGGGAGCCAGTCCACCTGATCTACTGACAAACTGCTGTGATGAACAGGCAGTCGGCCATGTTGCTGATCTTGAAGCTTAAGTACTTCCTTTTGACTGCTGACACAGTCCACCTGTCACAGTGATACACTCGTAGCTGTTTTAAGCACTGTAATTAAAAAAGCACTGTAATTCTGTGGTTTTAAATCTTAAGCTACAAATTAACAGTGTTGAGTGAAAAGGAGGACAACAATAATTAAGATCCTCTGTACCTGGTTCTGAAAATATCTAAATACGGCAATATCTGAATTAACATTTTTCTTGGAATTAAATAGAACCTGTAGATATTTGTTCCTAAAATTATTGTACTGTGGTTGTCCCTTTTATTTACTATACAACATCTAAAATTCACAGTTGTTGGAGAAGACCTATGCATAAACCCCCTAAAGTATGGCTAAAATTTAAATTTAAAACTAAAATTAAATGGTTAGGTTTAACAAAACTGAGTAAAAATGAAACCAGTGCATTTCCTCATATAAATTCCAGGCAGTTAATTGTTGGAACCTTTCATTCACAGATTCATCAAAAACACATGAATAATGTAACAATATAATGTAAAATATATTTATTTTTACTGTGCTGATACTTACTGTTCTGCTTTGGAGATTATTTTAAAAGTTATATTTCCAAAGAAAAACACTAGTATATATGCACAACTTCAATTCCAAAAAGGTTGGGACATTATGTAAAATAGAATGAATGCAATGATTAGCAAATCTCATGAAACTATACTTTATTCATAAAAAAGTGAGACATATGTGAAAAAGAATAGGTAACTTTGAATTTGATGGCAGCAACATCTCAACAAAGTTGGCACAAGGTAACACCAGGCAGGAAAAGTAGGTGGTACAAAAAAGAAACAGATGGAGGAATATTTTGTAAATGATTAAAGTGGCCTAGTGGTTAGGACTTTGCCTCTGATATCCAAAGGTTGCAGGTTCAAGTCGCAGCCTGAAAATGCAGAGGACAAATTTTGTTGAGGTGTGTTCACAATGATTGGAAATCATGGAATAATAGAACAATTCTAAGAATCTGATTCATTTTATTTGTGTAATTCAGTCTAGACCTTTCAACAACTAAAACAACGGGTCTCCTGTTTCAGTTCCCAGAAAAGAAGAATGAAAAAGTTGTCCCAGCATTTTTGAGACATTTTTTGTTCCATCAGACAATGTGGCATGTTCTCATTCCTAACACATTACCCAGTCAGTATAGATATCCAGCATGATTGTGTTCCTATTGAGATCTGATGTGTGTTCCTTTATTTTTTTGAGCAGTGTATACATGTCTACCCAGCTTCCCCTTATTAGAAAGATCTTTTTTACATAATTACTTAGTCTCCAGTCAATGACACAGAAACAATATAGTTAACTGAAACAGCAGGTGTTTGTTTTTATTCAGTTTGGATCATTCCTTCCACAGTTAAGTAATAAACACAATTAAATAACAGGGGTTGGCTCATGTTTTTTACAAAACAACAGGCAATGATGTTGGGCTAGACTTTTTCTGCCATGTAGCAATAAACAGTATCTGTGCACATTGGCAAGCCAAAAACAATAAGTTTAATTTAAAAAGAAAAATGTGCTGTTAAATAATCTCACAGTTCACTGTATGAACTGTAAATGTATAACACCAAAATGAAGGTTAAGCAATAAATGACTCCATGCCATAATTTTGATTGAAAACCAAGCTTGGCTAACAAACAAGCATTCAAGATGAAGCAGAGGGAAGTATAAATGGTTTGCAGAAAAAAAATGTAGATTAATATTTTAGTTACATTCTCAGTTACAGCAAGTCATTTTAGTTTTAGAATCTGGCCAATAAGCTCATTTGGCATCATTCTTCATTACATTGCAGATATTGATTATATACTGTATGTCAATAACTTACAGAATTTTACAACACACTCCCAGCTGCAGTGTGAACTTTTAAAAGGAGGACTACATAAGCTTGGGATTCAAACCTGTGATGAACTTCATGGTTTATGTGAGCTGTTGGAGAAGACAGCTATTGGAGAATAAACTAAGGAAAACTTGAGTGGATTGCAGCAGTGAATATATTGATCACTTATTTTCCCAAAACAGGGTTAAGATTCAATACACTAGTATTAATATGACATTAGTTAAGCTTAGTTAATATGACATTAGTTAAGTCTTCGACTTATGACGTACACGACTTATGGAAATTTGTGGTTACAGCTTAAAAAAAAAACATGCTAATATTTACTGTCATATAAAGTAGTACAATGCAGTTGAATACCTACTAAATGCTTATGTTTTATTCCTGTTAGTGTTGAATAAGAGTTCATGTGGATTGGTGGGTGAGATGGGGGGTTAATAGTGCACTGTGCTAAAGCACCATCAGTGTGGTCTTATCCTCTCCAATGCGTTTACTGCTGTGGTGTATGTTGAAGCATTAAAAAGAGTATTTCTATCTGAAGCAACATTTCCTAAATGCTTTACTGTTATATGAGATGGTCATGTTGCAGACTTAATAAAGCACAGTATTGTTCAATAAAGCCTCTGCAGCATCATTACATTTTATGCATTTACCTTTGACTATATAAATGAATAATTAAAAAGAAATTGTGTTTATTTAGTGCCACTGAAGTCATTAAAAGATTTTAGATGTAATAAATCATGCAGTGTAAGGCAGTTTTGTATATTTGATTTATTATATAGGGCTTTCCTTTATTTTTTCACTCACAAAATGATCTGTGTGTGAGCAATGGATTACATTCAAATGTTCCACAAATCATTAATTAATTCATATTCATTTATATGCTCTGCCTTAGGAATCCATCACCTTTTATCTGAAATGTAAACAGCACACAGACTGTAACTCTGGAGTTCCTCTGAATTCAGGAAGGAAATATCATCTCTTTTGTGGGCTCATTGCTGACACAGGCATTCTATTGCACACACACAGCTTGTGTAATCTCCATAGAAATGCATTTCCAGTTGAATGGAATGCTCTTCAAGAGCTGCATATCAACCAAAGGTCACAATTCTTAAAGCCAAGCATCAGCTAGAGAGCTATAAAATTGCTCACCATTGGGCTGTAGACCAGTGTAACTATGTTCTCTGGATTGATGGAAGGGTGATGCTCAAGCCGATGCTGGAATGGGTCGAAGTTTGTGATGCAAAACTAATAATCTTGCACTTGACCTCATGATGCTCTCATGATAGCAATCAAATCCTAACAGCAATGTTACAACATCAACGGTGAAGTTGTTACTATAGGCACATTCTCTTTTAGTTTCTTGATTTTGGATGAGGAAGACGCTACAATCTTTGACACATCGCGTGTCTTACAAGTTACTGAATAGATCACTTGACTGCATCTAAAATTTACGCATATTGGTGTCTGAGGGCTGCATCACTGCCTCTGTGCAGAGCTTACCAGGCAATCATTTTGTGATCAGTGAATCTGTGCATCTGCATAAAATGTGTCTTAGACAAAAGCTCTCCAGCTAATGCCCACAAAGAGGGATAATGAATTGGTTGAAAAGAATATGATGTCAAGAATGAGATGATTGCACAATGAAACACTGAGAGAACATAATGAAATATTTGTGAAGATAATATCAATCTACAGTGTCAGTAACTGTACGCATGACTTTCCATGAGATTACTGTAGAAATTCACATTGTATAATTGCTTTTATACAAGTGACAATAATATATTATATCAGATTTTTGTTAAACATGAACGTTTTTGCACTACAGGGCCTGACAAACTCCTGAACCAGCCTGCCTGTCTGCTAAGCTATCAACCTCTTTGGCAGGTTTAGGATAGTGCACAGACAAACAACTGTGCATATCAGCTCGTATACTGTACATGGGATGTCTTGCAGACAATGCCTCTGACAAGTACTGCAACAACACAAAACTGTGGAACTGAGTAGGTCTACTTTGACTGCTGTGTGAAAGTGGTGTTTATTTCTTTATTTGTTTGTTCAGATGTTGATGAGCTAGCCAAATCTGCTCGTATCAGGGGTCAGACCATATCAGCAAAGCTAAAAAATTGATGAATTTGTGGATACCATCACTCTGGTTTTCCCTGCAGCAACTGACAAGTGAACTCTGTTGCTATAGAAACTACCCTTCATATTTGACTGCAGACAGTCTAATCAGATTTATTTTTCTATTTCCAGAATTAGCATAAGTTAAAAAGTTAAAAGTAAAAAGAAAATGAGAACAGTGCTGCTTCTCAACCAAAGGCCATTCTCAGGACAAGGCAATGATTGACTGATTGCTAATGGGCCAAAATAAATAATGCTTGTTCAACACCACAGTCTTTGTCAAAGTGAGTAAAAATATACTCATGTTTATCATTTTATGTAGCACTTTACTTGAACGCCACTACATAACATTGACATTAACATGCTGTGAAGATTACAGATGTCATATGCTGACAGGAGCTGTCATAATAGGTGACATGATGTTCATTAAATAAACAGTTACCATTGCAGTTCAGTGTCATGACAGTAAATTTGACATCAAGTGTCATGTCATCAAACATTGTGATATTGTAATACATGTGTCATGGGCTTTTCATAAGTAGCTGCTTGGATTGTGAGCAAATTGTGTAATGTAAGGAATGTTCATTAGAAAGCATTTTGGTCTAATTTTAGCTGATTGTGTTTGCCTTTTTACTTTGTATCTTTAGTACTTTTATATTTATTACCTTTGTATTTTTATTAGTATAAGATGTATGTTTATTTTTTTGTCACTGTCTCTATGTTGCAGTCGCTACATAAGCAATTTCCTTAGGGACAATAAAGTTTTTTCTGATTCTGATTCTTTCTGCTGAATGATTTCTTTGCTTATTATTATTGGTATTATTATTATTATTATTATTAGTAGTAGTAGTAGTAGTAGTAGTAGTAGTATTACTAAAACTATAGAACGTGCTCGTGATCTTCTGTTCACTGGATGAAGAAAAACACTCGTCTAAACACAGTGGACATACACTGTTCCCACGTCCCACTGACAGATTGAACTTTCCGCTTGTCCTCTGAGACAGCTTCGCTGCACACCACACCTTCTCACATGTAGCAGTTTTTGACAGACGCCGCTTTACCTGCCAGGGTCTCTCAGGTCTGAGGAGACGTTTCCAGCAGACAGGTGATGGATTCATGGGCCATGCACTGTTCTCTGTCCTCCTGGGAGAGAGGATGTCATGCTGGATCAGGGCCTGGCTGCTCCTCACTGTAGAACCTCAGCTCCACTCTGGCAGTCAGCTCTCCAGCGAAGGGTGAGAGGATGGTGGCTGGCTGAAGGGGATGCTGTCAGTCCAGATAAGCCTTGTGATTGTCTGTGCTGCACATGGACATGAGCAGCAGGATGGTTCATGAACTTCATTATGATCATCAGTCTATAGAGATGGCAACTCCAGCTGTAGTCAAAAGTATGTGACAGAGACCTCAAAGGTCGTATGCTAGCAGAGATTCAAATCGACAGTTAAGATTTTACATTATTATCTTCTCGGGTTATTATCTTCAATGAGATAAGAGAGCGGTCACCTATCACTGATGAGGTCAGCTGACGGTGCTCTGGTTGGAATGGGATGTGTTATAGTAAATTGGTTGCATGCCATGTTAGGCAGTAATGGACTATAAGCGATCTTGGTTACATATTGTGATTACGAAAGGAAGGTATTTGAAAGTACATATGATCAGATCACACTTTTATAGATTGGTGTTTATAGATTATATGGTTACATATTCCTAAATCTAGTTAAAAAAAATGCTTTTTTTTCATATTGTTTTTTTTTATGATTGTTTTAAAACATTTAGCATAGAAATTAAGCTTCAATAAATAATAAATACATTTGCTTTCGGTGAATAATGCTTGAACTAAGCAAAGGTATTTGCCAATAAAATGACATGAACAGTTAAAACATCTATAAATAATTTTTTACAATTCTTACAGTAATGTCCTAATAAAAATATAAGATATATTCAATACATTTAAATATGCCCCCCAGTGCATGCATCAGCAACAATTTGCAGTTTATTCATTTTAAAGCTACTGAATATCCCCCCTAAATAAATATGAATATACTGAATATGATAAGCAGTGCCACTGTCACTGATGATAATTTGGAGAAAGGAAGAGGGGGGAGACAGTAATAGATCAGGTCAAATTATTTGTCAATACATGTATATATTATGTATGCTGGTGATTTATAGCAAGAGTGATTTCCATGTGATTTAATTGACTGGATCAGTGTTGTGCAATCAGTCCATCATCTTCTGTAAAAGGTTTAAAACATCCACAGAGGCAACGAGAAACAATCTGTCAGCTTTTTCCTCTGGTCTCAACTGAAGAACTTCTAGTCACTACCTGGAATAGCGTCTGAAGAGTATGCAGTGAGCTTGATTATTGAGTATTTTTCACTCTTGTCAGCAAGAGAGATTCAGCAATTTAAGAATTGGACCACATTCAGTTCATGTTAGGACGGCTTTATGTCTAATGCAGATGCAGTAGGTCTCATTTCAAAGACGTGCTTTTTATTTTAATCCCACAGAGCTCAAGTGAACATATTAAATGGGGGTAACGGCAAGTTGTCGCTTCTAGAAATTGGATTGGCAAAGGAACGCCGACCTTCTGCAAAAAATGTGCAATACACTGCAAAAACATACTGTGGATGGAACTAGGGACATTTTCCTCTGGTTTTATTTAGCCCTTATAAGAAAATGACATGTATTTGAATATAGGTTTGAACATCACATACCTCATGCGATGCTTCTTAAATTATTGCCTGCTCTTCAGTGTCAGTCATCCAAGTCTGACTAGTTTACTTTCACCACCATGGGCCTGGGAAATGGAAAGTGATGTGCCAGCCTTTCAATTTATAACCTCCCGTTGACAGCCATTGTCTTTCCACTGAAATGCTGCAATACACAATTCTGTCAGAAGCCAATAGACTGTCATCTTTATTCTTAACTGGGGTATAGAATTGGGGTGGAACTGCTTGATGTGAAGTTATCAACAATATAGAAAGTCTTTTGCTCAAAAGGTGGAATGAACGGTTAAGCAGGGACATTGAATATTTTACTGGGATTATTATTATTATTATTATTATTATTATTATTATTATTATTATTATTATTATTATTATTATTAT
>JBBIGC010068902.1:0-10775 GCA_037576955.1 Lepidarchus adonis
GGTTTCACGACTGCTAGTTTGAACGATTCTGGTACATAGCCGATGCTAAGGGAGGAGTTTATTATGTTCGTAAGAGTTTGTTTGTTTCAAGAGAAGAAAAGATTTTTACAGATTCAATTTATTCAGTATTTCTTGCTTCACAGGTGAGTTTGTGCAAAAATGACTTTGCAGCAGCTTCGTCCACAGTGTTATTATTGTCCTGTCACATCAATCAGCATAATGCTTTGTTTCTCATTAAAATATCACTCACACATGCAAAAACATACTTCTCTTTGTACAGAACCAGCCGCCAATACAGAAAAATCAATAATTTACAACCCTACACAATCATAATCATCTTCTGAAAATAAAACAATGGCAAAAGTTTTACTACCTTTAATAATATCTTTATTTATAGAGAATGTCGTTTGCATTTAGCAGCTAAAATTGCTTTATAGACATTTGACAAAGATTTACAGTAATTTGAGGCCAGGCACCAAAGGGACAATACATCTATTGTAATTGTAATTTTTTTATTTTTACTGTTATCATTTGTTTTTTGTCTATGTCAGGAAGTAAAATCCCTTGGTGAATTTTTATTCAATTTGGCGTATGGACTGAGGTCAGCCCAAAATATCCAGCCCCCAAATTAGGGATTATTCCACCCATCACCACCAGGTTGTATTCAAAGATACACTACTAATGAACTTAAAATGCACTATAACCTTCACATGTGAACTTAATGTGACTTCCCCTTTAAATGCACATGTTCAACTGTTCAGTTCTTTTTACACAACTTGCTTTTCTCTAACAAGGAACCTAACAACAAAATTCACAACAGGTGTATGAACCATGTATTGATTAGTACATTTCCCGGTTCAGTTTAAACAGTCCTCATCATCATACTGTTCACATTTAGACACGAGACTAAGACGACACCTAACAACTGATCAACAGTACGTCACCATTGTGAGGCTTCAAGCAGGAAGTTCTCAGACAGAAGTGACCACTCAGCTTAGTGTCAGTGTCGTCAGCAGGTTGAGATACAGAGACTGGAAGAGTCACAGAAAGGCATAGAAGTGGACGTCCATTGGCCGCTTCATTGTGAACAGTGACCTGTAGAACCGGATGATGAATGTTCAACTCCAGGTACATGTAAGGAGGTGTCACATCAGACCATTCGAAACAGTTTACATCAGATTGGTCTGCGCGTTAGACGACCTGCAAGGATACCTGACCACAACGCCAAGCACAGGAGTCATTGTGTTGCATGGGGCCAGAGAGTGTTTACACAGGACGAAGAACCAGTGCTAACGTTCTGTTGTGTTCATTCACATTTAGCAGAAATGTCGAGGAGAGCGCTGTGCATCAGCCACTGTTGTCACCTGACGAGCCTGTGAGCAGGTGTGTGTAATCAATACAGAACTGTCCTACACTCTGTGAATGGTACAGTGACAAACCCACACTACTCAAATAACATCATTAATCCAGTCATTGTGCCCCTGGATGAACAACACAGGCCTAATTTCTTCTTCATGGACGACAAAGCTCCAGCTCAATGAGGTCACATCATTAGGGAACAGCTACTGGAGGAACCTGGGGAACCTCGACTGGAGTGACCTGCACTTTCTCTCAACCTGAGTCCTATAGAAAACCTGTGGGATCAGCTGAGGAGCCACGTCTCGTAACTCTGCATCCCAGAACCTCAAAAACCTGAGGGCCGTCCTTCAAGAAGAGTGGGATGTGACGCCTCAGCATCGACACGTGAACAATATGAGACATTGTTCTCAAGCTGTAATTGATGCTCAAGGGCACATGGTTGTTGTGGTTTATTTACCACTGTTATTGGCTTTTGTTTCAATAAATTGTTTGAGATGAGGACATCACCATTGCATGCCCTAATTTCATAATGTATTATCACTGTAGTGTGAACTTTTTACATTTTCCATACATTTCACCCGAAAGCCAAATATCCCTCACTTTTTGTGAGAAGTGTATATTTGTTTGCTTTGAACGTCTGTTTGTCCTACAGTTGTGATCATTTGTAGGGGCAGCCATAGCCCAACGGCTCACCATGTATGTCGCGCCGGATAAGAGCGTCTGCCAAATGCTGTAAATGTAAATCATTTCCCTTTTAAAATCACTTATTTTACAGACTAGTCCTACATTGCTGATCAAGTGCCTAGTAAGTAAATGTTGCTTGAAGATAGAAGGTTTTGAAAAACAGACCGACTACATGAATGGCAGTTTTCCGGCTCTGCGGAGCACACTGAGCGGGTGCACAATGCCTGTAACTGAGTTAATACCTACAGCAGTCACTACTGCCACATAGTAGTTGTACTTAGGCACAGAATTCTCACTGGCAAACGCAATGCACACTGGAATATTCTGAATCAGAAACATCAGCAAGTTAATTGAGACTATCCGAAAGGCCTTCTTTTTGCCAGCGTTCATCTCTGCAGAATTCGTCTCCACATCTCTTGGTCCTGGATGCTTCAGCCTGTTCAGGATTGACAGAGCACAATAGATGTCTACTATTAAAATGAAGACATACAAGGCTGAGATCACATTATAGGGCAGACTTGGATACTGGCAGGCGAAGGCAATAGCAACTGCGAGCGATTCCATCCAGACTGTGATTGAGCACATGACTCGGTAACGCAGTGGCTTGAACCTCACGAAGGTCATGGGCAAAACCACGGCCAAGTAACGTTCAAAACACACACAGCACTGGAACAGGCAGCGGGAAGACATGGCAATGCCAAGGAAAAACCCTGTAGCCTCAATGATACACATGTTTATGCCACACAGGCAGTGGAAAGGCCCCAATAACACAAAGAAAATCTCAGCAATGGCCTGGTTCAAGGTGAAAACATCACACGCATCCATCAAGCCTCTGGTGGGGAAGAGGAGACTGATGATGTAAATATTTAGAGGCAGAATGAAAACGAAGCTGAAAACATAGAAGGATATGGACAAGATGAGTAAGATTGAGAAATTCCATTCGTTTGTGAAGTAATTGGTTGAGTTTGCAAGGGTGCTGTTCATTTTCAGGGCCTAGAGAGAGAAAAAGGCCATAATTATCCAGCAGTTAAAGAGGAATTATGTATTTACACAGTCATTCTACAGAAACTTCGAGTTAAAATTGTTTATAGAAGTGGTAAATGGAGGCACACTCCAATAGTGCCCTCATAAATATAATATAAAATTAATTTAAATGTTATTTTTAGTGCTGCTAAGATCCATCAAACCCTCAAAGATTAAGCTAGATGGTGGTTACTGGTTTAGCTGCAGAAGACCCAGCATTAAACATTGTGAGGTTACATCTTCCTGTGGTCAATGGTCCAAAGACCTTTTGCATCTGCCATAAAAAACTGATAAAGCAACGAAGACGAGGAATTAACATGTACCACAAAAGACTGCATCACCATCATCTGGTGGTGATCTAGTGGTTAGGACCTTGCATGTGTGATCAGATGTCCAGGTGCCACTGTGCAAGCTGTGATGGGTAAAATGCAGAGGTCACATTTCATGGTTGTGCACTTGGGTGTGTTCAGGATGACAAACAGGGACCAGGGGAATAATAACAAGAATTCACATTTCACACGGGTGGATTGTAAAAAAAGAAAAAACAAGCAGGAGACAAAAAAAAGTTCATCAGTTGATCAAAAGTGTAGCCTTTAAAAACCTTAAAAATGTTGTTTTCTGTCAGACAGTCACACTGTCGTGACCTCCTGATGGTAAAGGCTAAAATGTTTCTGACTTTGGGTCTGGCTGGATTGTTGAGCTGCCGGGTTGGACGCAGTGGGACGGTCATTTTAAATTGCCGGAGGATCCGACGGGAACCAAAAACACACGTCTCCTCCCACAGCCCAAACTTCCCAAAACTTGTCTTGATATTCGTTGTCTAAATGCAGCAGCAAATTCCCGGTTCATCACTGATGTACACAGCCAAACATTGAGTGTTGAGCAATTATGAATTATTGGTTTATTAAAATGTTGCTTTGCTCTAATGTGAAATATTAGACAAAGGCAAATTAAGCAAAACCCCAAACATGAAATTGTTATACATCACCCACTTCCCCTACAAACTCATCATAAATCAGTCATCATGTAGACAGTATATTAGACAAAACACAAAATCACAATTAGAAAAAATGTTTGTTAGAAAAGAATAAATTATTCTTACAGATTCAGAGAGATTTCTTCATTCTCCTCACAGGTGTGTGCGTTCGCGTGTGTGCTGTAATAACCTTGAAACAGCTTTGTCCACCAGTGTTATTGTTGTTGTGTCACATTAATCAGCATAATGCTCGTCTTTAATGCAAATCACACACATTCAAAAACCTACCTGTCATTACACAGGGCCAGCATCTAATACAAAAAATAAATTAATAAATACATTCACAACCCTACACAGTCAATTATAAGAAGATAAATTAAATTTTAAAAATAGAATTAAACACAGGCAAAATATTTAAATCTTTAATAATAACTTTATTTATATAGAAAATCATATACATTCAGCATCTCAAAGGGCTTCACATACAGGTGACAAAGTTTACCAGTAATAAAAGTTGAATTCGATTTTCTGGTTCTTGTTCTTGTTATGCAGTGCTGCTGTTCTTGGCAGACTAACTCTACATTAAACAATTTCTTTAGAACAAAAACATTAAAAATACACAGATTAGCTTTGATCCACCTGCCTAATGCTGTCAAGTCGTCCTGTTGATACAACGGAGTTTTCATTTTAAAATGGGAAGAGAAAAGTTGAAATAATGATCAGTGAGTGAAGAATTGTTATTTATACTGGTTAATCAATCATAGCAACTAGAAGTTGATCACAAATTAAGGTTTTAATAAGATGCATACAAACCCAATAACAAAAGCAGACAGAATCATCATAATGGCACAACTAATAAAGCTTTAGTGATCAGTGGTGGGAAATTGAGTTCCCTTCACTGGAGACTAAACCCCAATAGTCTACCAGCTTTATAGAGCATCAAGACCGGCTGCAGTAACACTGTACCTGTGCTAAACACCAGGACTAGTAATGATGCCATTGTAAAATCAAATGATGATAACTTGGTATAAAGGTTAAATGTTACAACAATTGGGATGTTTTGCATCAAAAATAGTAGCAGGTTGATGGACACTACTTGAAGTGCTTTCTTTTTGGCTCTACTGAACTCCACTTCCTCACTCTCCCTGTCCCTGGGTCCTCAGCTTTTTCAGGATTGACAAGCAACAGAAGGTGTCCACAGTCCATGAGGAGGTACAGGAATGAGGAAATGTTGTAGAGCATTTCAGGAAATGTGACCGTGCAAGAACTGCTACAACACACGTCCAGATGATGATGGACCATGCAACCCGATAACGAGATGGTTTATACTTCAGAACTGCACCACAGCAAGGTATCGCTCCAAACACACACAGCACTGGAACAACAGCGAGAGGACATGATGCCGAGTCTCCAGCTTGCGCTACAGAGGCTGTGGAAAAGTGCCAAGAACACAAAGAACATCTCAACCACAGTTTGAGTCAAGCTAAAACATCAGAGCCATCAATCACACCACGGCTGGGGAAGAGGAGGAGGATGATGTTCAGAGGACAGATATGATAAACATGAGCGAGATCCCCATCATTAAGTCCTGAGTTTGTGAACGTGGTGTTAATTTTTCTGTCCTGCAGAAAGAAAATACAGAGGAGACAAGCAAAAAGGACATGAAAACAGCGAAGCGAACGTCTCCTAAGGGTTTCATTCGTGTCTGAACGTTTGTGAAGCTTTTAGACGTTTCTGTATTTCTGTATAAAATGGTCAACAACATCTGAGAGTCACAAACACATAAGGTTCTTAAGCTTGGATGCAGTTTTCCTTTCTCCAAATATTAGACTTAAATACTTTAAATACTGGTTTTTATTTCAAATACTTTTTAAAATTTTAAATTATTTTTATCTCATCTATCCACAAAACATTTTCCGAATTTCCCTCTTGCTTGACCGTGTGATTTTGGAAAAGCTGCAGACGGGAGAAATATTTGTTGGTGTTCTATTTTTTAATATTTTTGTTCTCTTTTATGATTTGGGCTAAAGTTGAATGAGGTTTTCATCATTTGTGCACTTCAGGAAAGATTGAATACACCAAAGACAATAGTCCCACACTTTCAACATGTACGCATCAACACACTGCATTAGAAATGAAAAAAAAAAATAAAACACACTTCAGACAGATTTCATTAGGAAACTTGTGCGTCAAAAGTGTTGATCAAATCTCAAGCTAACTTGTTAGCCTGTTAAACTTCATCTACTCTACTAGACATTACAGTTCATTTATAGTGAATATAAATAGAAACGGTTACATTTGAAGCTAGCTACATATACATTCTTACAATTGTGCGATTTCTTTTCCAAATTGTGTTTTTTTTGTTGGGGTTTGGTTTGTTTGATCATCTTATGTAGGAAACCACTAGTAATCACTTGATGGAATGAGAACTGGTAGCTGCCCAGGTGATCCTTACACCAGTTTAGACAAGCTTGATAGTGTGTGAGCCCTCCCGGAAAATAAAGCCTTAACATGAGAGTATCAGAGATGTTGGGGCAACTTTCACCCAAAATGAAATCGGCCAAAAGCGGGTGGTACTCAATGGAGGACGAATGATGTTGATGACCATGATATGTGGTGGGGCATTGCCCCAACTGCCCTAAGAAAAAAAAAACAGAATTCTGAATACATTTTCTGCATCCTTACAGAAAGTACACTTCACATTTCTATAGAATTATAAACTTTACACACAGACACAGAAGATAAAAGAGATTCTTACGAATGCAGTGACTCTTATCTTTCCTGAAGTACCTTCAGCCTTCCCTCACAGACACAGGTGTGTGTGAATGTGTTTATTATCTTGAAACAAAGCCCATGATGGTGTTGACATTGTTTTTTCACATCAATCACGATGAAGCTTTGTCTCTCATGCAAATCTAGAGCAATTATGAACTTGAGCATTTTCATATGGAAACAGGACGCGATCACTGATCCACCAGTTATTCTTACTTGGATCACTTTGGTGGGTCCTACCTACCGCAGACCTGGACCCACTCAATAAGACCCGCTGCTGTTCTGGAGAAGCTCTCAACACAGTAAGACGCTTGTCAAAGTAGCTCAGATTCCAACACTCATGCATTTTCCTACTTCCAGCACATCAGCTTTGAGGACTGACTGTTCACTTGCTGCCTAATAAATCGCACCCCAACAGTTAAATATCTAATTAAATATCTAGATCAAGGTTCTACACTTCACCTGTTAGTAAGATGGTTATAGGACTTGGCATTGATTTCAGAGGGGAGGAGCCTGCAGCTTCTGAGGGGAAAATGCAAAAGATCAGAGACAGAAAGTAGGGACGTCCCGATCTGATATTAAAGATTGGTATAAGTGTCCATAAGGGCATAATTAAATGAGTGGGATTGGCTCGAGCATGAATGAGCATAGGTCCAGTTTGTTTTGTGTCAGTCGTCACACAGATGCTGAAAATAACGAGTGCACTGTTAAACTGTCAGCAGTGTGAAAACATTTCACACTGGAAAATGAAAACGGTTCATTGGCCACATGAAATGTTTGTTATACGAACACTTCTCGAAGGCGGTTGTAACAGAGCTGCATTAAACGAAACCAATTTAATATGTCACCTAAAAAACAAACACTGGAAGGAATACAGCAGTTCAGCCTGGTCACTCTGTGCAGAATGCAAAACACCTCAGACACTTTAAACAGAGAGAGAAACGGGAGAATTTAATCTACAACTGTAAATGAATATTCAGTGCTGTGAACAATGATTTGCCCCTTTCTGATTTCTTATATTTCACACATGTCAGATCATCAAATAAATGTTAATATTAGACAAAGATAATCAGAGTAAATAAAATAATGCAGTTTTAAAACAAACCCCAGCCACTGGAATACACAAACCAGTGAATTTCTTTGTGCTGGTCCTAAGTTCAGTTTTTCCATCAGGTGGATGGGAGGAGAAATTGGGTACAGTTTATTCTGAAGGGAGAATAGATCCAGTGTTTTGGGGGTGAAATGGAATCAGAAAGAGTGATTAGTATGAAGGTGGAAATCAAAATAAAGATGAGTGTCGTTAGAACATACGCTCTGAAAGTTGGATGTGGGATGGATAAGAGAGTGAGCTGTAATTGGTGCAAACTGAAGGAAAAAGAGGTGACAAGGAGATAATAGAGGCAGAAGGTAAGATGTCAGTGGACAGAGGTGAATACATATTTCAAGAAGAAAAAGAAACAGGGACAACAGTGGAGGACGATGCTCACAGGTGGAGAATATTCTCTATGCAGGAGAGTCGGTCTGAAGGCGATTGGAGACTGTAAAGTAGTGTCAGGGGAGAGTGCAGCTAAACAGAATAGCATGGTCTGTAGGAGATAAAGAAGAAGAGGACAGTGGTGTCAGAGCCAATGATAAAATGGTGGAAGAAGGAAGACTGTAAGGCACTTGGAGATGCTGAAGAGTTATCAGATTGCTGGGCCGCTACTGCAGAAGTGGGGTGACAGACAGAAAAGTGCTTGGTGTGACACTGGGACAGTCTAAGGAGGATAAGGTAAACTGGTTGTGGAATGATGGTGCAGGAGCGTGTGCAGGGGAAGAGACTTGCAAAGAAAAAGTGGAATTGTCACAGACAAAAAGAAAGAAGACAAGAGATGAGGTAGCAGTATGGTTTCATGCCAAAAAAGAGCATTACAGATGCAGGATTTGCTCTGAGGATGTTGATGCACAGGGAAGGTCAGAAGGAGTTGCACGAGGTCTTTGTGAACTCTGAGAAAGCTTATGACAGGTGCGTAGACTGTAAGTGTATGAGGAAGTCAGGAGCGACAGAGAAGGATGAAAGTGTGGTAAAGGAAATGTATGAGGGCAGTGAGATGGTGGTGAAGTCTGCAGTACGTGTGATAGATGCATTCAAAGAAGAGGTAAGATTATATCAAGGACCAGCTCTGAGCCCTTTCTTGTTTGCAATAGTGATGGACAGGTTAAAAAGACAAGAGTAGACATAAGGCCTCATAGACTATAATGCTTGCAGATGACATATCTGTGAGAGTAGGGAGCATAAACCATGGTAGAATCCAAAACTGTTTAAAAAGAAATTGGCTCTGTAAAGTATTCTTCAACCTTATGAAATGTTATAGTAGAAGATTAAGAGCTGTGTTGTTTGCAAAAGGGGGATGTATAAAATATTAACAGCAGGGGTGCCAATAATTGCAGCACACATCATTCCATGTGATTTCTTTCCCAATTAATAAATGTACTTCAATTAAAGATGGGATTTTCCTCTGTGCGCTGTGAGCCTATAATTTTTGGGAAAAAAAGAATTTATTAGATGCCTAAGAACATACCTTAATCAGGGGTGCCAAATATTTTTGGAGGGCTTATAGTTATTATTTATAATATTTATAAACCATCTGTGTGCTCTGAACTGGCATCGTCACATCATAAGCAATAAGTGTGAACAAGTGTGAGTTCTAGTGTTTAATATATTTAATAAACTACTTCCACTTGTGGATATGATTATGTACAGTGTAAAATGTGTTGGGCACACGCGAGTGGCAAAAAGGTTAAATGAGACCTACAATTATTTAACTGAATGAAGTCACACTAACAGAAGATTGAACTCTTTCAGGATGATCAACGATTTACAGTTAAACTCATTATATTCTCCAGATCAGCAGCAATTTGGATCTTTTCTTACGTCACTCAGTTACACTGCATCACAGACAGATTTCATGCAGGGCCTTATTTATTTCAATCCTTGTGTCTCTAAAAAGAACATCATATTTTCAACAGATTTTCTCTTCATACCGTGCAGCAACTGAACAGTTTTGTTTTTTGTTTTTTTTTAAAAAAAGAGAGCTTCATACCACCCTTACCACAACTGCTGCTCCAACTCTTCCCCTCCCAGTCAGTCAGGCAGGTGATCTATATTTTTTCTTAAGTCGTCCTCCTGTGGATCAAGTTCCTCACTGCAAACTGCTCTGAAGAGTTCCATTGGATGTTTCAGACAAAGTGGAAGCAGGTCTGAAAATATAATGATTAGTTAAACAATTGTAATTGAAACTGCAATTAATGGCAAAACATCAATTTACAATAAAAAAAAAACACTTATAGCCATTAGCTATAGTTACTACTTCTTTGAATTGTAATTCACTTTACAGGAGAAACTAGGGATGGAAAGTATCATTTCAGCTGCTTTTAAGCTTCTGTTGTCATAGGCAGACTAAAATGAAAACAGCAGTGCTATTGCAGTGTTCTAACTGCTGTAACATGGGCCTGGGCCGCTGCACTGAATGCGCTGCATGACAAACAGGAGTCACACAATATCACTCCCACGTTCAAGCTGAAACAAGTGAATCATTCGACAACAACCTTGTGGGAATAATGGCAGAGATTTAACAACCTTACTTTTCCACAGAGCAAGAGCTGTCTATATGGTCATGTTTGCAAACACTTGGGATTTCATTGCGCAGACTACAAAACTGCGGTTCATCACCGATGTAAAGAAGTTCCCGTCTGAACCATTTCTCACCAAAACCACTCTGGATGCAAAATTATTCAGAAAATGAAAACACAATAAGCAGAATTTTGCAGAAGTTTAGAAGTAGGAAAAAAGTCATACAGTCTTTACTGAAGAGAGCAGCATGGACAGAAAGTCTGATCTCCCTTAAGGAACTGCAGATGCCTCTTCACATTGAACTCCTGATTTTATTTATTCATAGTTTTCTTCTCTTTTTATCACTCT
>JBBIGC010068911.1:0-10774 GCA_037576955.1 Lepidarchus adonis
GGAAACGTTTGACCAACCAAGTTACATTACACAGTATTGAGGTGAACTTTTGTTATTGACCAAATACTTATTTTCTGTAGCTTTATAAAAATAAATTCTTTAAAAATCATACAATGTGATTTTTCCTGGATTTTTTTTTTACATTACACCTCTCACAGTTGAAGTGAAACTATGATGAACATTACAGACTCTAATCTTTATAAGTGGGACAACTTGCAAAATCTGCCAACTACTTTTTTGCCCCACTGTACCATATTTCCCCAACGATAGAACGTTAGATATACATTGATTTTGCAAACCTGGTATTGGGTGTGGCCTGCTTAAATGGGGCAGCCATTAAAACCTGAAAGCACATTTGCTAAAATAATTCAGTGCCCAAAAACACAATATCCCCAAATGATTAGTTGAATTTAAATGTACTGTTTACTGCAGCGATGAACAGTTCGAAAGGCAAAGCAAAGCAAAGATAGATCAGTGACGATGTTCTCTCATTTAAATGGCACTGCCACATCCAGTAAAAGCTAACAGAACTTAACAAAACTTAACAGAAATAAAAGGAAGAAGTTTGTTGGCTGTGAAAAGCGGAATTTTTTTATTTTCGTTTGAACAACTGGAGGGTGGGGGTACAGCAGTACAATGATGAGTCTACATGTAAATTCTTTAGTATTAGCAACACTGCAATGCAAAAATTATTAGTTTTATCTACAAATCCTTCAAATTCAGATCTATATACATCATCATCATCATCATCACAAAACAGGTTGCTTCATTGTTGCTGATGACGGATGCACTTTTGTCACCAGTATGACTCTCTGGTATTGCAGCGGTTGTTTGTGGTGCTGGGAGTCTTGTCAAGGAGGGAGGATTTGCTAAATTTGTTCTGTATACTTTCTGGTTTCACGTTGTTCCACGCCGATATAACCCGTTCGCACTCGTGACTGTATGTAGCATGTCGCTGCTGACCAGATGGAGCGAATACTCACCACATGCCGTCCATTTTTCCTACGCGCTTCTCACAAGAAACTTACAGTAAAGTCAAGTGTTTTTCATCTACTTCTAAGTGGCGTCCAGCTGCACGAATGCTGTTTTCTTTCACGAAAGCAACATTGCTGCCGAGCAGACGGAGTGAATGTCCAAGGGAATCACCACCTGCCATCAATTTTTCCCACTCGATCCTCACAAGGCACTTAAATGCATGTCAGCAATATCAAGCGTTTTTCATTGACTTCAAAGTGGTGTCCAGCTGCCCAGTCGGTGCTTTCTTATCTTTTCTTACACAATTGCTGTAGCTTCAGAAAGACTTGCGCTGCAGCATGATTTTGCTGCGTTCAACATTTTTATCACTGGTCAACTCTGGTATAACGTTACTACTGGTATAAAATTGCAAAGGCGTCCAGGAGAAGATCGGTCAATTCTGTTAAGCTGCGATTTTTAAAACATAACTGAGCATTTTCTGCAGCTTATAGAAAGGGGAAAATATGCTACTGAATGTTATGTGCCATAACATTAACTCCACTTGCCTTATATTGGGAGAATCTTTTGTGCTATGGAAGCTCTTCTTTGTGGATCAGACCAGACAGGCCAGCTTCTGCTCCCCAAGGGCACTCATGTCCCTGTGACCAGTTTAACAGTTCACCAGTGGTGCTTCTTTGGATCACATTTTGTAAGTACTAACCACTGCATATCAGGAATACCCCACAAGAAATCACAATAAACTATATATATATATATATGTATAGTCATCACAGATTGCCCATTTTAAACCACTCAGATCCATATGCTTGCTCATTTTTCTACTTCTAACACATATTCATGGGCTTTCTATTCAATTGCTGTCTAATATATTCCACAGTGGTATTGCAAGACAACAAGAGAAACAATGCTACGTACTTCTCCCGTCACTGTTTTTAACGTTGTGCCTAATTGGTGTAGTCTACGAATTAAAAAAAAGTATCTCAACAAAACCAGTTCATGCTACCTAATATGGTTCAGTTCGTTTTAATGTTAATTCAATCATTATAGTCAACACTTTCACAACAGCATTTTCACAGAACCAGTCCTTTAGTTCTGTCAGTCACAGTGCCACTGACTCAGGAAGTAATTTTTAAAGGAAGAAAATGTTAAAAAGCAACATGAAACTCTAAGTAACCAACTGCCTGTCTGTCTTTGACTTATTTTGCTTTTGAGGCCAAAGAAAGAGCTCGTAAGTGGTTCATTCATCCCTTATATTTGGCGGAGTGCAGTGTGCCTGGCTGCCCAGAGCACCAATTGGTGTACAGGGTGCTATGAGGCTCTGTACTTTTGGCCTTTACCCCAGACTGGACTCGTAAAAATACACACTCGTGCCATCATGTGCCGGAATAGAGTGCTGAAGAACAACCAGGCCAACGCAAGCTGGAAAACCAGACCAGAAGACCCAGAACGCCAAAGCGTTGTCAGCACCAGACAGACCAGTGTGTTTGTGGCTTTTTTTATGAGTCTTTAGCTGAAGGTCGAGGGAAGTGTTCTCATGGTTTTCCCTTTCCAGGTGTTTTGGAACCTCTGTGGTAAATAGACCTTTCCATCTGTTTGGGTTGGAAAACTGGAAGAGCGAATAATTGTGGTTGCTAGGGCTGAGTTGTGTGAGAAGGACCACAGTTCCCCAATTTCAGACATGCTGACACAATCCTGATCTCTCAGGCTAAATGTGTGTCTTAGTAATGTTTTTCCCTGAAGTAACATTTACTCCATTACCACCTGTTTAGAAGTGTTGGGTTACTGGTATAAACACTTTCCTATCTGGGGAAAGAAAACAGCTGAAAGGAATATAGCTTCCAGTAACCAGTTTGGTTGGATATTCCAAACCCTGTAATTTCACACTAGATACTGATATGGCAGTAAGACATTCTATTGAAATATACTCCAATCTGAAAAGCTTAGGCTTTTTACCCGGAAAGTGTGGTGTTTTTCCCTGTGAATATTATACCTGCAGACCGTGTGCTCGTCTGTAACTCAATAATTACCCAGATAAGTTGTGCAGAGCTTTCACCCGTATCTGCAGGGCCGAAACAGTCGCATGGCATTTAGCCTTTGAGAGGGACACACATTGCCAGTGGGCTTGTGTAACTGGGCCACCAGACTCCCATTCGGTGAGTGGATGGTAGGAGGCAGGGCAACGGCCTCACTTCATGAATGAATGAAACAAAGAGCTTGGTAGACTGACTGTGTGCTTGTGGTGTCTCTTACAAACCCTACAAGACAGGAAAGCTTAAAGGAGATGTTCAGAATTAAACATATTGAGGGGCTATTGAAGGCTAAATTAAAAGTGAACGAATTTGGTGTATGTAATTTGCCAATATGTTAACCATGATAAATTATTTCACAATATTATTTCTAATTATATACATTTATTTATTAAATTATATCACAATTTGTCCCATTACATGTTACTAAGCCTGCAAAGTGTAACATACTCCAAGTATCATCATATTATATTTTTGCTGTATTATACAACTTGGCCAATCTGTATTCTGCAACCAATTCACTGTTTGACAAATATCAACTTAAACATTTTTGATGGTGAGTACTAGAACATCAGAGAAAGTGCTAGAACATCGTTTGTTCCCCCATATAGCCACAGCATAACATAAAAGAGCATCTAGCAATTAGCAATACTGCAAAAATAGAGAAGAGAATTGATTCCCTGGTGTGTATCCACAAACCTGGTCATTAGATATATGTAGAGTGAAACTTTACTTTGGGACGGCATATTTCATTGAACCTTGAACCTGAGTTTGAAAGTTCAGGGAAGTTCAAAGTGAACCAAGCTGAACTGTGTGTCTGTGGAGCTCACCCAAGAGAGAGAGAGAGAGAAAGAGGGCACGAGAGCTGCCAGGAGCTCTTAAACAAAGACTAACAGTGACTTGTCATTTCCCAAGGATTATCCGCATGCTTTCAGAGAACTGAAACCCTCCCTAGGTAAAGGGATACGTCTGAGTCTCTCACCTGGGTCAATTCATGGGGGTTGGGTGTGGTGGGGGTGTCTCTTTTCTTGCTATGTGGTAGACAGAGAAGTGAGAGACAAAATTTTCCATCTTTGCCTGTGCACGTCTGAGAAAAAGAAGTGGAAAACGATTCCATTTTATATCACTCAACGTCTGTAAAGGTTTAGCTAATGTCCCTCATTTGATCTGTAGACTTCTGAAGCGTTCAGACATAAACTGTTTGCCTGAGGCAGTGTGTTATAGACGTGTTTATTTGTGGTAAGACATTAAAGGTGTTTCTCTGTATGTGCTATAATTATAAACTCTTCTTCAATGTTCTGTCTCTTAATCTGCCGCTACCATTTTGGCTTTTTGTATAAGAAAATAAAACTGAAATGTATCAGCTGTTTATTTTTGCATTTTTATATTACATAGTCCATCTGAGCTAAGTTTGAATTATTTCTCTTGTGAGACATTAGAAGTTGAAATTTTTATGCTAATTGCTAGTTGCAAGAAACGTTTTTCATTAATACCAGACATACAACAGTTTGGTACACCAAGCAGTTAAAAATAATTTATATTGCATACAACACAGGGGGCTAGGTCATTAACTAAATTACTTGCTGTTTTCACGTTACTGCATATCTCTCTCTGCCAAGCTACCGCTATCTAGTTAACTGCCGTTATCTAGCTAACCACCGTTTTCTAGCTAGCCGCCATTTTCTAGCTAGCCGCCGTTTTCTAGCTAACCAATGTTATCTAGCTAGCTGCCATTATCTAGCTAGCTGCCATTATTTAGCTAGCTGCCATTATCTCGCTAGCTGCTGTTATCTAGCTAGCTGCCGTTATCTAGCTAGCCGCCTTTATCTTGCTACCTGACGTTATCTAGCTAGCCGATATTTTCTAGCTAGCTGTATTATTCCTAGAGACCTTCCACTGATTTTTTGCTCATGAATTCAGTCAGTTGAAGTAATCTTTGAATTGTTTGATATGATCACAACTGTTTTTGTGTGGTTTCACACTTAGTAATCTACCAAATGTTCTGTTAATTAATCAGTTATTTTAACCATGAACAGAATTCATGCCCAAAATATAAATATTAAAATGTCTTTCTTGTTTTCTCTTGTTCTGATAGGTGGTAAGGGCCAGACTGGAGGAGAAGGGTGTGGTGGTTCGTGATGTGAAACTCAATGGTTCTGCAGCCAGTCATGTTCTTCATCAGGACACAGGCCTTGGCTACAAGGACCTGGACCTGATTTTCGGCCTCAGCTTGACCGATGACAAGACGTTCCGCCTGGTGAAGGATGTGGTGCTGGACAGCCTGCTGGACTTCCTGCCGATGGGCGTGAGCCGCGAGCGCATTGGCGCCCTCACGCTTAAGGAGGCATACGTGCAAAAGTTGGTGAAGGTGTGCAACGATACGGACCGCTGGAGCCTCATCTCACTGTCCAACAACACGGGCAAGAACGTGGAGCTGAAGTTTGTAGACTCGCTGCGGCGGCAGTTTGAGTTCAGCGTGGACTCCTTTCAGATCGGTCTGGACTCGCTGCTGCTGTTCGACCGCTGTTCTGAGACGCCCATGTCTGAAACCTTCCACCCCACCGTGCTGGGCGAGAGCATGTACGGCGACTTCGAGGAGGCCCTTGGTCACCTTCGCTCCAAGACCATTGCCACGCGCAGTCCCGAAGAAATTCGCGGTGGAGGTCTGCTCAAATACTGCCACCTGCTGGTGCGGGGCTTTCGTCCGGCTTCAGAAGTGCAGATGAAGACACTGCAGCGCTACATGTGCTCACGCTTCTTCATCGACTTCCCGGACATTGGCGAGCAGCAGAGGAAACTGGAGGCCTATCTGCAGAACCACTTTAACGGCATGGAGCACAAGCGCTATGAATGCCTGGTGACGCTGCGGCGCGTGGTGGACGAGAGCACCGTGTGCCTGATGGGCCACGAGCGGAGGCAGACGTTGGCACTCATTTCAGCGCTGGCTCTGCGCACAGTGGCAGAGCAGAATGCCATCCCTGCCCTCGCCAACATCACCTGCTACTACCAACCCGCACCCTATGTGCGTGATCTTAACTTTAGCAACTACTACGTGGCCCGTGTGCACTCGCCCATGCCAGCCTGCAGCGGCGCCTACCGGACGTGGCTGCCCTGCAGCTGAGTGGCACGAATGATAGATTTGTTTTTTAAAGCTTTTTTAATTCTCACTGGTGGGACGATGGCCATGAGAGTTTCTGTCACCTTCATGTAGCATGCTTATTTGGAAAACAGGACAGGAGAAGATAAAAGTGCAAGTTATATATTTTTTGCCAAACCTTCAAATGCCCCTTCCTACACTCACTAAGTTATAATGAACTGTATGTACTGCTGTACTGTAAAACTGGTTCGAGCCGTTCTGCATTGTTTTTAACGTGAAGACTTTGGTCAGTGTACTAAAGAGGAGGAAAAAAACTCTGAAGCACTTCTATAGTTTACTTCTTCATCTGTAATCCATTTGTATTTGACATGAAATGTTTGTAACTTATAAAATGCTCAATCCTTCTGTAGTGAAGTTAAAAAAGGGAAACAACTCAACCTGGATCCCAGAGTGCGTTCAGTTCTGTCTGTGGTTTCCAACCTTCCCTGTTATTTGAACTTTTGAGGACCAAAGATTTTTTAGTTGTAGTTCTGAGTGGAATGTTACTTCTGTGATTTCCAAGTGCCTGAAACCAACCACAAAACAGAAAAGTATGTAAATTCAAAATTGTGGAATTTTCATCCTTTGGGCTACTGTACAGTATATTTTTATTTTCAGGTTCAGGGCCTTTAAAAAAAATTAAAAAGCTGAAAACGATTTCAGATCCTGTTTCCTGTTTTTACCGTATATGTCTGTGCATATGTGAGGGTGGAGTGAGGAGGGTGGAGGACTACCTCACCTGTTTCCTCTTTCTTCTCCTGTTCTAATTCTGCCTGGTGCACGGACATGACTGACGGACTCTGTCTCTTTTGTAACGATGGGAAGTGGTTCAGCAGGACCATCAGTTTTTATATGAATTATATCAATCTGTTAGGATATTGATGAACACAGGTGTCCAGGTGTCGTCCAGAGTCATTGTGGCTCCAGTCCATCAGCCTAACAAAGTGCACAAGGAGAAAAACGAAAAGCAATGACACTTCGTGAGGACACAAACAAAGAATAATGTCATTTTTTATGACGGTATATGTAGCAACCTATTATTTTACTGTTTCAATTGTAAACATTTCTTTAATATATTTTTTTAACCCATAGCTATTAGTGGTTTATTTTTGCTTTCCCACACTGGAAGTAGCTTGAACATGGACATGGAGCTTAGAAAACAACATATACATTACTGTGCACAACTGCAGAGTTGTAGATCTGCTGTAGAGCTGCTCCCTTTCACACTGGTGCACTTAAGAACATCAGCTGTAGCTGTGAGCTGAAGGAAAAGTTCTTTAGACCTTTAGCATTTATTATTGTCATATTCCTCCATAATTCTTTGATATTCAAAAAAGTACATTCATGTTATTATATTTTTTCTTGGGACAACACTGAAGATATGACACTTTGATACAATGTAATGTATTGAGTGTACAGCTTGTACATTTTCTGTCATTGATGTCTAAACCGCTGGCAACAAAAACGAGCACATCCCGCAGTGAAATTCTGCCCAAAGTGTGACCACCATTGTTTTCCAGCACTGTCTTAACATGAAGTTCACTAGAGCTTCACAGGTTCCACTGGAATCATGACAGACTCCTCCCCTTCAACATCTGCAGCACTCACACATCTATTTTCAAAAGACAAACTCTGGGAGGTGCACTCAGCTTCTTTAGTCGACCATGGTGGAACCTGTTCTGAGTGGAACCTGTTCTGAGTGGAACCTGTTCTGAGTGGAACCTGTCCTGTTAGACCATTGTAGGGTCTTGGTCACCATGCTGCAGCTCAGCTTCAGGGTGTTAGTATCTTCTTATAGCCTGGGACATCTTTTATGTAGAGCAATATTCTCAGAGAGTTCTTTACCATGAGGTGCGATGTTGAACTTCCAGTGAGCAGTATGAGAGAGTGTGAGAGCGATAACACCAAATTTAACACACCTGCATTCACACCTGAGACCTTGTAACACTAACAAGCCACATGACACTGGGGAAGAAAAATGTCAAGATGGTTTAGATATTAATGGCTGTGTGTTTTTTTAAGGGCAAATCAAATTAACACAATTAAACAAGCTGTACATTGAATGAAAGTGTCATGTCTTCAGTGTTGTCCCATGTAAAGATGTAATAAAATGTGTAAACAAAAATGTGAGGTGTGTGAGTTTGTGTGTTTGTATAATCGATTGACCAATAGAAATGTTCCAAGAAATTGCTTAATTGATTGAATTAGCAAGTCTGATGAAAATAAGTGTTTCATTTATTAAAAATGTATTATAATATTAATATAAGTTTAAATTCTCATGAATTAGAGACAAAAATGGAGATAAATGAAAACAGGATGTTGTTCTTGCTAGATTAGCTACTTGTTTTGTGGTTCAGAGAACGAAGAACGGAGACTAGTGGGTCTACATGAAAAAAATCCAAATTTCCAAATTGTTTTTACGTTATGGTTGAGCTGTGGGCCTCTACACAAATGCATTCACCACGGTTCATGAAACGCCATAGGGTGCAGCTGGGAATGTGGTGCCTGATGAAGAGAGGAGTGGAAAATAACATTGCCTTTCACTGTATAGACATTAAATGGATTGTGTAAGCAGTTCTGGGAGTCTGAAAGCTTCACTTGTCTGCTGTAGGAAGATGGATTCCAAACACTCAACTGACAAGCGGATCTGAGTTACAGTAGCAAACGTGGGCTCTGCTTTGCAGCTCAGACGTCTCAGCTAAACGGCTTAAATGCTGTTGAAAAAAAAGAAAGGGAAAATACAAAGCTGTCTCTAAAACAAACAGAAAAACAGTTCCTCATGCCTTAAACAGAAGACTTTCTTCATGAGCTGTTAACTGTGATACAGAACTGCAATTAACTATAGCAGCAGTAAAAACCATTCTCTGAAATAGCAGATCTAATAGGGCTCTGCAGCAAAGCGAGTGTGACAGGGAGATTTCCCATGATGTTCATTTAAGACGCCTCATGGGCCGAGTGGAAAAAGCTTTCTGTCAGTTACGTGTCAAGATCACACAGACATACATTTATAACCAGGAAGGCAGGATGGCACTTTTTTATCGCAACCAAACGCTAAAGTGGCACTTCATTTGGATTTTTCCTTCAAAAATTACAGCTTTTTCTTGTCTGTGGGAAAATAGGATTGCAGGGTAAACAGTGGCTACACTGCCTATGGAAATTGCACAGAAAGCTCCTAATGTTCCTCTTGGGAGGAGGTCTACACTGAAACCTGAATGGAAAGCCATAAGGGGGGAATTGTTTCCATACACGCTCCTGCTGTCTGTGAGGTGCACTGAAGGGGAAATATGGAAGAGAAATTCAAAAATCTTATTTTGTACAACTCATTCAAATGTTTTCCTCGCTCCCAACATACTTGACGCAACTAATTGGCTCATTAATAAGCCTCGTCAGGGTCAAAGTGAATGCAGAGCACAGAAAACACTACATGCAGGACATTATTTCTAGAAACATAGTCCCTCTGCACACAAAGCTGAAGAAAATTTAAGAGAAATTCTGAGATTTAAGAGATTAAACCATCGCTTACCAAATGCATTCGATTTTTATTGACTGCAAAGAATACAAATAAATCATTATAATAATGTTTTTTGACATATACTTAAAAATATATTGGAAAGGAAAATATAAATGCTTATATTAACCTAAAAAATTTGCCATTTTTTAAAATGACTGTATTTATAATGTAGTTTGCTTAATAGTGTGTATATTTGCGTGTGTATATTTGCATGTATATGAGGATACACAGAGATATCTTTTTTTCCTCTAATATCTTCCTTTTTAAAAATGTGTTGTTTTGTCCTTTGGAAAGTCAGATTCATAACTATTAATGTTGCACAAATTCACTCACATTTTTGTAAATATTTTATTTGACCTTTTAATGGGACAACACGGAAAATATGACACTTTGATGCAATGTAAAGTCAGTGTACAGTGTGTATAACTGTATATTTGTTGTCCCTTCAAAATAACTCAACACAGACATTCATATCTAAACCACTGGCAACAAAAGTGAGTACACCTCTACGTGAAAATGTCCACATTGTGTCCAATTATCCATTATCACGTCCCCAGGCTCATGGGACTCGTTACTGTTACAAGGTCTCAGGTGTGAATGGGGAGCAGGTGTGTTAAATTTTGTAGTACACTGACTTCATGTAGCACCTTCATTCAAGGTAAAGTCAGTGTACAGCTTGTTTAATTGTGTAAATTTGATTTCCCCTTAAAAAAAACCCACACAGTCATTAATATCTAAACCATTTTGACATTTTTCTTCCCCAGTATCATGTGGCTTGTTAGTGTTACAAGGTCTCAGGTGTGAATGGGGAGCAGGTGTGTTAAATTTGGTGTTTTTGCTCTCACACTCTCTCATACTGCTCACTGGAAGTTCAATATGGCTCCTCGTGGAAAAGAACTCTCTGAGGATCTGAAAAAAGTAGCTGCTTTACATTAAGATGGACAAGGCTATAAGATTTCCAACACCTTGAAACTGAGCGGCAGCACAGTGGCCAAAACATACAGCGGTTTAACAGGACAGGTTCCACCCAGAACAGGTTCCACTCAGAACAGGTTCCACCCAGAACAGGTTCCACTCAGAACAGGTTCCACCCAGAACAGGTTCCACTCAGAACAGGTTCCACTC
>JBBIGC010068939.1:0-10773 GCA_037576955.1 Lepidarchus adonis
GCCTTTACCATTCCTCCAAGCAAGGCCAAGGAGAAATCACAGACTGCTTCTTTGGGCGCAGCAGCACCTGCACGTTGTCATTCATTGAGCCAGTTGGCAATAGAATTGATGATGTGGTTCTCCGATAGCATTTGCACTACTGGAACGTGATCTCCCTGTGAACACACGCCCAGAATTGCCGCAGGGTCTTCCCAATCTTTTAACAACTGAACCTGTTGCATCAAAACTCACAATGGAACCAGGGAACTTGGATTTAATTTGGTAAACGTGCATCTGAGATGGAGCCCAGTACTGGCAGAAAAACCTATCAAGGCCAATGTCATGAATCCATTGTGGGGTACACTGTATTTTAGTAGATACAATGACACGATTGGGTCTTTGTCTCCAAGCTCTTGGTCACCCATCTCTTGTTTTGCTTTTCTTAATGTTGCCAGATTTGTCTCTGGTTCACCAACATCCATCATTTTGTGTGCCTTAGCTGCTCACCATACATGTGCTTGTTTTTGACCTTCCAAGAGTTCTTTAGAAACGTGTCCTCAGATCTCCTGATAACTTGCGTTTTGCTTTGATTTTACATTTACGCACAACTGGTTCATTAGCTGCTGTCACAGACAGTTGTGCATCACATTCTGTGCAGTTCCCAGTTATGTCAATGTAGTGGGATGGAACATTTGGAAAAATCTTTGCTCTCCTGAATCTAAGAGTGCATGAGGTTTTGATATTTTTCCATATCTCCTCATACAATACATGTGTCCATGCTCCACGTTTCAAGATGTGTATTCTCTTTTACATGTGTTGAGGGACTTGTCATTGTAAGCTACCTTTTCAGGCCAGATTTCTGTCCATTTCTGTTGTGGGAGATTGATCTCGAACTCAATGTCATAACATTGCCTTTGCTGATGTGTGTCTGGCTCTGACCCTGGTGACTGAAAATCAGCTGAGCTTTCTTCTGACCTCACGTTTGTGTCGACTGTACATAGTTCAAGGATTTGCCAGACATTGTGCCTGTTTGTCTTGACAAAAGTATAAAGATTCTTTGCTGAAACTTTGTTGTTCAGTTGTTTGCTTAAATCTGCCCACACCTTTTCTGAAGGGACCACTATGTTCTTCCCTGCAATAATCTCTTCCTTTGCAGCACTGCGGACTTTAATGATTTTATCATTTTCACAGGCTGGTTTTTTGGCATCTGATTAAAACATGGGGTCATTTTTAATGTAATGCCAAATGAGTTAGGCCAAAATATTTTGTGTTAAAAGAATCATGCAAATTTTATCTTTTCAGTGGTTCCCAACCACATTTCTGGAGGCCCACTAACACTGCACTGCATCCTTTCTTCTTAATGAAACATCTCATTTAGAATGTGCAGTGGGGGTTGGGGGCCTCCATAAATGTGATTGGAAACTGCTGATCTATGTAATTTTAGATATTGCAATTTATGACTAGCTGATGTCATTGGATAGCTTTGAATAACGGCCTTAATTTTAAATATTTCAATAAAAATTATAAGAATGATTATTTTTAATCTAACCATCCATGACATGAAGTGTCATTTTCTCTGAAAGTACATGGTATCAAAAAATTCTAATACACAATCACATTTTTCCTCATTTTTATTTTACAGTATTAGTACAGCCACAGTTGCAATACAGTACATTGCAGGTAAGATGTAAGATCACAGTGCATTGGTGATTATTAAAAAAATAGCAAACATTAAGAAATGCATTATCTGACAATTTGAAGCACTAAACTTCATAGTTAAAAGGGGAGAACAGCAAATAGTAGAGAGAGAGAGAGAGAGAGAGAGCACAAAACGGCGTGACAGGAACCTAAACCAGATGTGTGGAGTAAGGTTTGCTTGGGGTCACGTCTCCCCCACAGATTTTATTCATTTCAACGGCACAAATTGAGCACAAACGAACGGCGCTGGTTCCGCGATTTGGACCTTGATTTGGACGAAGTGGGTGGATATGGGGTGGAGTTACGTAACCGTCCCAAACAAGTATTTTTCCCATTATATGAAAGAAGGGCTCGGAGATACCAGGTTTGTTTTAACAGCACAAACGGGCACAAACAGGCACAAACGAATGACACCAGTTGTGTGTGATTTAGACGAACTGGGGTGGAGAGTGACGTCACAGCCCCGAAAATATTTTGGCTATATCTCGGGAAGGAAAACAGATACAGTGTTTGTTTAAACGGCACAAACGGGCACAAACCGAGCACAAACAAACTGCACCGGTTTGGAGCGATTTGGGCAACATGGGGTGGAAAGTGACGTCACACTGTCAAATAAAATAATGTTTAATATCTTAAACACCAAACCAGCACAAACGCTCGTTTTTGCGGCACAAATCAGCACAAACGTAGCACAAACGAAACACGTACTTTTCGTGATTATTTCTTTTTATGGGTTGCCAACTTCACGGAGGTCCCCTAGAGGCTAGGATGCGCATGAGCATTAACCTGTGAGCGAGGCATGATGGTGGATGGCTAGGCCCACAGAGTCACCCATCTGTATACTCGTCACGGAGGGAGTGGGTCTGCTCATCTACCACCAGCTCGCTCACACAAACACAACACAATTATTATCTCCCACTGCTACTTCTGCTCCTGCAACACACACAACATGAACACAAGCCACAATAGTGGAACATTTCCACGCTCCCTTGATGCACCTCTCTCACACAGCCAATAGGAGCCCCCCAGGACCATTACAATCTAAAATATTTGCCTGTAGTAGAATAATAAGGCAGGCAACAGTGGACCATTACAATCTAAAATATTTGCCTGTAGTAGAATAATAAGGCAGGCAACAGTGGACCATTACAATCTAAAATATTTGCCTGTAGTAGAATAATAAGGCAGGCAACAGTGAAGCATGTTGGAGGTTCCTTGCAAATGGAGTTGGAGATTTGTTCGAATGGTACCTTCAGAGCTGAGAAATACAGACAGATAATTATCAATTGTGCAATACCATCGGGTAGGCTTATTATTGGCCCTAAATGTATTGTGCAGCAGGTCAACAACCCCAAACATACAGCTAATATCATTAAGAACTATCTTTAGCAGTTCAAGGAGTCCTAGAAGTGATGGTATGGACCCAGAAGAACCATGATCTTCTTCATCTATGGGAATACATGAAGAGACGGAGGGATCTGAGGAATAATTCAGCTGCAGAAGATCTGTGGTCATTTGTACCAAGATGTTTGGAAAAGCTGCCAACAGAGTTCCTTCACAAACAGTGTGCATGCATACAATGAAGAACTGATGCTGTTTTGAAAGGGTGGTCACACAATGATTTAATTGGTCCTTTGTATAATCCTTTATCTGTATTTGCCTTTGTGTCTCGGTTCCTAGGTTTCTATCTATTTATGTTGGTCTATGGCCAAGTTCTGTTTTCAAGGTCACTATGCCTGTGTCTTCTGTCTTAACCATGTCATGTTCAGAGTTGTCACTGTGTTATCTGGTTTCGGTTCAGTCCTGTGTCTTTAGTATTGAATTGGTTCTGTTTGCCTTAAGTTATTTCTTTCTGGTCATTATTCCGTTTTGTTGGATTTTGAAGTCTCTTAGTGTTCATGTTATATTTCTTACCCCTGTGTTCCTGTTTTCTGTCATAGGTCGTTGTTATGGTTCATTTTTTTGTAGACTTATGTTTCTTTATTTGCATCAGTGCTTGTGCATTAAAACCTTGTTAGACATCTCATCCACCTGCGTATACTCCCTACCTGCCAAACGTTACAAAGCTACATTTCATTTAAAGAAATCTTAGATATGTGAGAGTATTGTCCAGTTTCAGAGATTGTGGAACAATATTGAAATAAATTAATTTGAATTTTGTTTTGGTTTCATCTTTTTCATGTAAGACATATTTAAAAACCCTGACACACATGAGTATTTGTCACTAATTCTTTGTCTTTTCACATTGCAAAGGAAGATCTCACAACTGCTCGGAGTGTGGGAAGAGTTTTACTGAACAGAGAAGTCTCAAACAACACCAGCGAATTCACACTGGAGAGAAACCGTATCACTGCTCACAGTGTGGGAAGAGTTTTACTGTATGCAGTCATCTCCGAACACACCAGCGAATTCACACCGGAGAGAAACAGTATCACTGCTCAGAGTGTGGGAAGAGTTTTACTCAACAGAGTACTCTCCAAACACACCAGCGAATTCACACCGGAGAGAAACCATATCACTGCTCAGACTGTGGGAAGAGTTTTACTCAACAAATTAGTCTCCAACAACACCAGTGGATTCACACTGGAGAAAAACTGTATCACTGCTCAGACTGTGGACAGAGTTTTACTGTACAGATTGGTCTCCAAAGACACCGGCGCATTCATACTGGAGAGAAACCGTATCACTGCTTAGACTGTGGGAAGAATTTTACTCAACATAGTAGTCTTCAACAACACCAGTGGATTCACACTGGAGAGAAACCATATCACTGCTCAGACTGTGGGAAGATGTTTACAAGGCAAGAGAGTCTCCAACACCACCAGTCGATCCACACTGGAGTTAAACCTTATTACTGCTCAGAGTGTGGGAAATGTTTTACAAGACAGGAGAGTCTCCGAACACACCTGCGGATTCACACTGGAGTAAAACCATATTACTGCTCTGAGTGTGGGAATACTTTCCGTCAACTTGCTAATCTTAAACATCATCAGCGTATTCATACTGGAGAGAAAAACAATTGTGTGGGGGTGGAGCTTCAGGAATTTGAATTTAAAGATGTATAAATACATTAAAAATTAGTTCTGACTTGTGTCATAAGTCATAACAACATTTAAACCTAAGAGCGAATCTATTAATGCCCAGAGCTTTGCTACAGCTTCTGCAAACACTTGTCAGTGTTTTACGTGTCCAAACTCAAAACACTAGATTTCCATGTCAACTCACCTAAGTCCCTTAAGTTATTAGAAAACTACAGTTATATTAACAGGATATTGCTAAATTCTTCATATTTTTTTTTTTCAAAAAATTACAATTTCTCCATTGCTTACTTGCAACCACATTTTGGTATTGATAAAGTTCAAACATGTCTAGAAGTTGTTCCGTTCTGCCTAAAGAATGGAGCTGAACATTTAAGAATCGCTATGGATCATTTGCAACATTTATTAATATGCATTTTGTATTGTATTTTGTATTTGATATGTATTTTGTAATCTTTTATGAACTAGTAATAAATGCACCAACAGGGCCAAAAAATATATGGTGTAAGCAGAGTACAAATGATTTTTATTCTGTTTCTCAGACTACTGTACAATAAGTTCATTTAAGTAATGATGCTCTCTTTGAAATAAAAGTGTTTTAAGAAATGCTCATAAAATCATATTGTGGCCACGATTTATTGCAATAATGATGCGGATCATATTGCCTGGTACTATTTCAAAAAAAGGTTACATTTCAGGGAGACTTCGTTCAGCACTGTGTGAGATATTGTCCTTTTACTTGTTCCAAAGCCTGACATGAAATCTGAAGACCGGTACCTGAATGAATGTGGAAAAACATAATGTTGGAGACAAACGCTTCGGTCATTTTAAAGATGGTCAGGTTCAGTTCAGAAACAACAGAATGGGTGGACAGGGAGTATTTCAACTAAAGAGCAGTACAGTATAAGCCATTATGACAAGTGTTAAGGTTATATGTATGTAGCCATAAGTAAGAAAGCTGAGGTTGGAGCAACACCATCCTGTCAGGAAACTAAGAAGGTTCTGCATAAAACACTTTAAAAAGTGGCCCAGCTAATCCCAGCTGAATAAAGGTGCTGTTTACACCTAAACCACTCCTTTAATATTGTCTTATACAACAATTAGCCATAACATTCGAACCACTAACAGTTGGAGAGAATAGCATTTCCTAGTAAGTTTATTACACTGGCATAAGTCAGGTGATGGGATTTAAAAGGCAGCAAGGGAACAGTCAAATCTTAAAGCTGATGTGCTGGAAGCAGGACAAACAGATGAGTGCAATGGTTTGAGCCACATTGGCAAGTGCCTTATTGTGATGGTTACAGCATCTCTAGAACAGCAGGTCTTGTGGAGGGTTCTAGGTCTGTAGTAGTTAATCCAAGGACTACTGGATGTGTCAATTTATAAGTGCTGGTGCAGAGTTTTGTCTATATGTGGCCACATCACTGTTTTTCCGACAAGAAGTATTGGCTCGCCTCACTATTAGGGTACCTGCTCACTATTAGCCAGATGGCCTTAATGTTATAACTGATAAGTGTATATATTCTTCTCTACTCTAGTCATGTTTCCAGCGAGGTGTACAGACTTTATGCAAGGGAAGAATGCCGAAACCGCCCAAGGAAGGAAAATCCAAGTATTTTGAGGAGGACAACAGGGCTGCCTTAAAAGAGCTAACCTCGATAGAGGCAATTGCACGGAACTCAACAACTCACGAGTCATGCAGTGAGCAAAGAGCTTGTTGACTTGTTACCGCTCATTTATGCACTCATTTACGCTCTCATCTAAATGAAATGGCCACATGCATTTGCCTGATGACGGGCACTGATTCAGAGTAAATAGATTCTTCATGAGTCTTCTTCACTTGTTGTTTATTCGCATCATGCACTCCGGACGGTACACTCAGTCCAGAGTGTTTCTCCTATCTCACTTCGGCTTAATGCTGATTTCCTGTGGGGGAAGGGAGCGTTTCTGAGCCACATTCCAGTCACTCTCCCTAAACTTAAAATAACAAAGGGCGTGAATAGTCCTGAGCCAGTGGGCTGGTGCTTTTAGTAGTAAGTAGTAAGATAGACAGAAGTGTCCTCCAAAATCCACAGGGTTAGATGAGAGGTTCTTGCTGGTATGATTGATACCAACCATCTCACAAAACTCACCCAACTGGTCTAGGGTTTTATAGGAGACCTCCCCCCTTTTACAACAATGATGTTATAATTTAATGTTATAATTTGGATGGCGGGTTATATCGTACATGGGGGCTCATCCAACCTCACCAAATCAGAGGTTGATGGAAAATCCACTCCCGCCCCCACCCACACACCCTATTCCAAGTATTTTAGCCAGAATTCTTGTTGCTGAATACAGTATAATTGGTTTCAGGTACTAATCGATGATATTACGTCCTAATCCTAAGTTCCCCTTGTTAGTTTTGTAAGGCCTTCTCCATTCATCCAAAATAGGAAGGATCTGGTGGACCATAATAGCAATATAACAAGATTCCTTCTCCATGGTCTGTTGCTATATATATTTTTTTTAGCACTCTTATACCCCAGGCTACATGAATCAGGATAAGCTTCAACTACTTGGTTATACTGCTATCAAGATTATTGGCCTTGTGGGATTTGGGTATAGTTCTATTTATACTTTACATGTAGTCTTATTTTCTTTTCTATGTACTTTGCCTATGTTTATTGGCCTCTTCCCACACAAATGGTTGATCTACTGTGTAAGTTATATTTTAAACTGTTTGCACTGAATCCTTACTCTTTGTGAGTGTCTTGAACCCATAGGTCTCAAAGACTTGACCCCCTTGGTCAAAATGTGTTCATTCTCTATATTGTAAGTTGATATTAGGGAAATATTTACTCCTATAATAAATATTACCTAAAATAACTATCCACAGTTTTTACTCTGACACTTACTTGAACCCCAAGAAGTGACCTCCTCAGGTCAGAAAGCAGAATTAGGTATTCTAGCCTTATTCTGACTGAAAGGATTTAACCCTTTAACGTGAGGTCTATTTAAACATCCTAACCTTCTGTTAAAATGAACAAAGATATTTTCCACACACAAACTGCTCAAGAAACGTCTTTTGAAGTTTAAAAAGAAGAATAGTTTTTACTCACAGTTTTCAGCAAAAATTACAGATCTCTTCTCTGAATTTGGCAGATGTTTTTTCCTCAAAAGAAAGGTTGGAGAATGAGAGTGTAAGTTTTGCAATGCCTTCCAACCCTGAATGCATCCTTTTTTATAGAAAAAGCGGTCTGTCAAGTTCTTACAAATGACATGTCAATCAATGCATCAACATACATAGCCTAGGCTAACAGTTTTTTAGCTGTCAATCTGCCTAGCTCTACTGCTAAAAAAAACAGTATTACAAACCCATAGTCTATGCTAACAGATTCATAGCTGGCAATCTGCTTAGCTCTGATGCTAGAGATATATTAGACACGCCCTCCCTCTGCGTTCTGGAAGAGAAAACCCAAACATCTACTTGTTTTGAATAAACATTGGAAACTTAGCCTAGCTGGCTAAGGCACTTTTAACAGTATTATAGTGAAAACCTGCTAGCAGTCAAAAGCTGAGTCATTGCTAAGAAGTCATGCAGCCTTTAGTGAAACTTATAAAAGGGCTGTAAAAACCTTCGTGCTTTTTAGTACGGGGTCTCTCTTTTAAGGAGAGTCGTGCAGATGTTTAAGTCGCATGCGTTTAACCAGGTCAATCTCTTCTTTTCTAGCCAGATCTGATTTATTACGGGATTCAGATTTTTGGCATACCTTTTTATGCTGCTTAGCAGTGGTACTCTGACAATATATCTGTATGGGCTCTCCCCAAGCCATTAGCTTCACAAAGGGCACACATTGTGTTTGTTAGATTTGGGAGTTTTAGTGTTAAAGGGAACCCCGACTACTATAACAAGTTTGAGCTATATAGATATAGATAAAACATAAAAGTAAAATAGACATAAAAGAAAAACAATACCTGAAATAAAAATGATATTAAAAGCAACATTAAAGTCAACACTCAAGTGAGGGAAAGGCAATGGAAAAAAGTGCAGTGTTTAGCATCCGTTTAAAACTAGCTACAGTTGGGACAGATCTGATATTAATGGGCAGTTGGTTCCAGCATCTGGCAGCATAGTGACTGAATGATGTTTAGTTTCAGTTCTTTTCACCAGCAGTTGACATGAGCTTAAAGATCTAAGTTACCTAGCAGGATTATATATATCGAATATATCAGAAATGTAACTAGGGCCTGAAATATTGTTATTGCAGTGTTTGTGCCGAGTCCTTTCAGGAAGAGTTCAGAATCGCCAACTGATATAAAAGATTTTATTAAACAGAAAATTACAGTTCTAATTAAAGTTTGTGGAAAGGAAATTAATTCTCCTGTTTGTGGGAACCCATAGAAAAGAAGTGTAAACAGACTTTTGTCAGAGTTTAAAATTCTGAGAGGGAGAAAGTGTTGAGACAGACGTCTGATAGGAAAAATAATCTGAGCCTGCCAGAAATTCTTTGGGTGTGTGTTTTTATGATATGTTGACTTGTATTAAATGATGTGTGCTTGACGCATGTCGTCTTTAAGTGATGCGTGGTTGATGTATGCTTATTAGTTTTGAGATAGTAGAAGTCTTATGTGTGTGTGTTTCAGATTGTTTATGTTAAAATGGCCTTGAGGGCAGGAAGAAAGTTTGTTATGGGTTTTGCAAGGTGTGCTGGAGACAAAGGATTTTTGCACAATTCACAATTTTCTTAGTTTGGGTTAAAACTCTGGCAGCTGCATTTTGTATGAGCTGGATCCGTCAAAGGGACGTTTTAGGAATCCTGGTGATGGATAAGAAATAAGTTTTTCAAGGTCTTGAAGGGACACAAAATCTCTGTCTTTAGTAATGTTTTTAAGATGCCACAATGCTGACTTTGATATTGATTTAATATGTTCACTGAACTCAAGATCTCTGTCCATGAGTACACCAAGGTTTTTTATTATGCATAGTTATTTTAAGGGATCTAGTTTCTAAGTGGGTGCTTAGATTGGATTTTCTGTGGAGGTCAAGAAGAGATCTTGAAGACCAAGAAACTCTCAGAGTGAACTGCTTGTATGCTGGTCAGAAAGACAAATCAAAATCCCCATTTGAAAAACCTGCAGGAAGATTTATCAGACTCAGGAGTGGTGGTGCACTGTTCCATGGTCCTTCATGGAAGAGTCAGCAGAAGAAAACCTTACCTGCGTCCCTTGAAATCCAATGTCAGAAATATGTAGCAGAACATCTACAGAAGCCTGATGCATTTTGGAAACAAGTGCTGTGGACTGATGAAGTTAAAATAGAATCTTTGTCTACAATCAGCAAAGTCATGTTTGGAGAAAAAAGGAGCAGAATTTCATGAAAAGAACAGCTTGACAAACATTAATCATATGTTTCAGCCAGTGGCACAAGAAGCATTTCATGCTTTGAAACATGAACACACATGGTTGTCTGTGCTAAACATGGCCAATGGCTTTTGGTCAGTGCCTTTAGCAGAGCCTTGGACTTATTTTACAGTTGATGGACAGCAATATCAGTTCACAAGGCTGCCACAGGGCTTGCACAACAGCCCTACCATCTACCACATGGCACTGAGGCACCATCTGAGAGAAATGCCTGAAATTGAATCCACAGTGATTTAGTATATGGGCGATGTCATTGTGGCCTCAGAACTTGAAGAACAGTATGAGAAGGATGTGACAGCGCTGTTGAAATGGTTATGTGAGAAAGGACACAAGGACTCAACAAAGCACAGATCATGCAAACAGAAGTGATTGCAAGTGGACGTTTGCCAAAAGGGACATCGGCTCAACAAAAAGAACTCAAAGCATTTATTGAAGCGTGTAAAGTTGCTGAAGGCAAATCAGTAAACATCTACACTGACTCCCGATATGCTTTTAGAGTTGTACACAATTTTGCGCTGCTTTGGAGATGGAGAGGGTTCCTGACAGCAGCCGGAACACCAGTGAAGAATGGCCGTCTAGTGAAGGAACTGTCGAAAGTGATTGAAAAACCAACAGAACTGTCAGTCATGAAGTGCAGAGCACATGTGAGCACAGA
>JBBIGC010068950.1:0-10773 GCA_037576955.1 Lepidarchus adonis
ATTTGAAATAAATCATATTTTATTTTTCACTAAAGAGGGGTTCGGTGAATGCGCATATGAAACTGGTGGGGTTCGGTTACTCCAACAAAGTTAAGAACCACTGGTTTAAAAGTTTAATTTGAGTTGTTTAGCATATATAAAGTTATCATAACAACTACACAATATACATAATTTGATGTAGGAACAAGGTCCTAATACTTTAATAAAAAAAAAAAACAGTAATTGAGTGAGAGAATGCATAAGAATGCTAAAAGTCTACTATATAAAATAATCTTATTAGGAAATAAACTTGATCCTTACTGAAGTACTGAAAATGAACCTAAACCCAAAACTCAATATTTTGTCCACCCCTTGTGGTGATGACCACAAAATGCTATTAATGTTTTAACTAATTAGGTTTATTACGTACAATATAAATGCATAAGCATAAAATTGATACCTGCTATTTTCCATTTTTATATAAGTGTCTGTTTTCTGTGTTTTTCTTATGATTTTTCTTTAAAAGTAGTGCTAGGCATAATCAATCAGCCCCATGCTTCTAGGTGCTGTTATCAAAGTTGAGTGGGTTCAAAAGAGCAACTCTTAAAATTAAAACTGAGGGTAAAATTAAAAAGTATAGCAGCAATGTCCTATAAATAGTAAAATACTACAATTGTGAAACAAGAAACGAGGTAGAAAACTATTCTATACTGTAGACTGAGGACAACTAGATCTGTCCTGTAAACCTAAGTTAATATCCTTACAGTCCTGCTGTTACAATCATGCTTTCTGAATGATAAAAGCTTAAAATGCTTTCAGCATTCTGAGCACACCATTTATAAATCATCTCTAACTGTGCCAGATCACTCGCTTTCCCTGCATATAATGGCCTCAGTTCATGCCATTTGAAAACGATTGCACTTTCACAGAGCAAAGTGAGTGAAATTGATAGCTTTTTGTGAGGTTTGCAATGTCTACACTCTTGACAAGCCCCTGAAACGAACCATGTACTTAAACTATATTTATGTCAATTTTCCTCTATTATTGGCAGCAAATCGGCCCAAATTATAAGCATGGGATATTAGACTTCTAGAAGGTGAAGGATGAATTTAAATGAACAAGTAGAGCATTTCACTTTATTCTTATTTAAAGGGCTTTTCCACAATGTAGCATGAATTCCATTCAAGAAGAATATCTGCCCTGTCAGTATAAAAGCATCAAGTGTGATTTTTTTTTCACCATTTTTCATCAATTATCTGCTGATGACAAAACTGTTGTCTGGTATGTGTAAGTATAATCAGTCACATCTAGGTTGTCCAGTATCTTTTTATTTAGTTTCTCTAATCAGACAAAACTGATCCGTGTTAACCAGATTCTTCAGGAAAATCTGAATGCTACAGTCTAGTGCATGGCAGATCTCCAAGAGCATGGCTGCCACCTTCATACATTAGTTTATTAAAAGAATATTCCAGTGTTTTAACTCAATATCTAACATGTTGACATCTGTACTAATGGCATGGTACAAAATCAGCAGATAAATTAGAATAGAGAATGTGTGTATATTGAGTGTAAAGTAAAAAGCTAATGTAGCTAGCATGCTAACTGTCTGCTGCTACATTTCTTTCAATATTGGAGTGTTTGGTATTAATTGTTAATTGTTTTACTATTACTGTTCCACAAAGGTGAGATCTGTTTTGAGGTTCTGATGTTCCCATTCTTTCCCAACAGCTTCTATAGTAATTGGGAAGTGGTGGTGTGAGATGGAGCCGTGTCTGGAGGGAGAAGAGTGCAAGACTCTGCCAGACAACTCCGGCTGGATGTGCTACTCTGGGAACAAGATCAAAACCACTAGGGTGAGTGCGAGGTCATCTGCATACATTAACCAAGAGAGATGAGTCCAAACATATAATTTTACTATATGCTTATTGGACAGCACCAAATTTAGTAATTACATTGGAACAATCCATTTAGATGAATAGGATCTGTGCCCTGCTTTAAGTGCTATGTGCTTAATGAATAAAAATTATAATATCTGTTATTTGTGTGTGTTTTTCAGAACACTCATCCATATACATCCTTGTAGCAATGGGTTCAGTCAGACCTTTAATAACAAAGGTTTGTTTACTCTGGTCTTATGCATATTAATAATTCATGCCCTGTAACAAGGGAACTTGGGTGAAAAGGAAAGCTATTAAAGAGTATAAAAGTATAAAGAGTAGGCCTATGTCAGATGATAAAGTATTTCCTGATTAGACTAACTTAGATTTCTAACACCATAACCATAACTTTAACTTTAAAAAATAAACACTGTTTTTGTATTACATGACTCTTTGTATATGTCATCTGTGCTGCATCCCAATGTATAAAAAGTGCTCTATAAATAAAGCGTATTATTATTATTATTATTATTATTATTATTATTATTATTATTATTATTATTATTATTATTATTATTTTATTATTTATTATTTGTTATTTATTATTTTATTTTTATTATTTTTATTATTATTTTATTATTGTTATTTTTATTTATTTATTTTATTAGTATTATTATTATTATTATTATTATTATTATTATTATTATTATTATTATTATTACTACTACTACTACTATTATTATTACTATTATTATCTGTAACTGTACTGAATTACTCCATATCACTTTCATATCATAAAAGTTTTCTCCATAATGGTAATTTAAAAAACAAAATCTTAATTTTTTACTATTTCTATTGGTCCATTCAATGTAAAGGGCAACTGGAGTTTTCAGATGGACATAGATGGTTTGCATATGTCAATGATGCTCTCATTCTTACTTAGCAACGCTCTTGCTTTAATGATGGGACACGTCCCATTCACCCATTCTGCTATAGGTCCATGCAGAACACAAACTTTACACTTTTACATTCCAGGATGGCCAGCGTATGGGGTCTTTGTGGGACTGGTTTAAAGTGATATATGGAGCAATAAAATCACCAGACCTCAATCCTAATTCTCAGTAGCAGTAGGTTGTAACAAATAAGCACACACAACCTTTAGCTGAAATGTGCCCATAGTTTGTGGAAGATCTACTAAAAATACTACAAGAGCTTGAATGTGAAAAGATTAGATTAATTTTACTTGACAAAATTGATATTAGTAATAATGCAAGAGGAAACAACAGTGTAATTTGAGAAGAAAAATGTTTTTTGTCCAATGAGCTTATATATGTATATTATTTACACAATTTTCATGAGTAATATTTTAATTAGACCTGTTTAGTAAGATTTGTTTGTTTGTTTTTTGAAGGACACAAGAAGATCAAACGGTGAAGTAACTGACACCAACACACAAGAGCTGATGAACTTTGACATGGTGTTACAGTAGAGGCCGTAATTTCAGTAATTAACTTTCTACTGGATAATGTGGCTGTGTGGCAGCCGAGGAACTCTATGGACACTTGTCTTTCATTGTTTCTGTTCATTTGAACATCTTGGTTTGTGCTGTAAATCCTTGGCAATCTGAGACCCTGTGTTGTTAAGTTCTTACGAAGCAGCTTTTGTCAATGATTCATCCATAATGTCCCTGGATGATCCCTGTTTCCTGACGTGGCTGACCTGTCTAACATCCATACCGTGGTTTAGAGTATGAGCTCCTTTGTGTTTGTTGAACGGAGAAGACTTTTCAGATGAACTGATTGGATCAACACTCTTCAGGTATCGTTGATGAACATACTGCACATATCTTATGTGATACTGGATTTTAAGAACAGATGTAACCTGTAACTGTTTCCAGACCTTTCATAATCGTCTAACCTCAGATACATGAAAACACTGTGTGTTAGTAAAAAGAAACAGAAAATGTATTAATAACAAAACCAAGGCTGATGGAAAGGATAATACATATGTGATATGTATGATTTTTCTTCCCGAAACTGCAATTGAGCACAGTTTGAAGGACAAAAGCACGATGAAGTAGAAATTTCTTTGAGGCTTACTTTTCCATGGCCAATGTCCATTGAGCTGAAATTGTAGTACATAGATGACTGAACTGTGTCTGGGGTTTATTAACGTAATGATAAATTGATGGAGAATCATTCAGACCACAACTATGAAAACCTTGGGACTTATTATCACATCCAATGAAGCCTGATAAAAATCTGCTGCTGTATGCAGATATAAATTACCATGACATTTAAATATTCTGAATCAACTCAGCTATCTACAAGTTTGCCCTCATTAAACAGCTGTTGAAATGTGCATTGGTAAAAAGTCTTCATTTTGCTCAATGAGAATAGATGGGATGCGCTGAGACTTTACTTACTTGAAAAGTACTTGAGAATCTTTAAAAATTGAGAAATTAAGAAAGTACTCATACACCTTTTAATTTGGAAATGCAGGTATTTTTAAGTTGTTAGGGTTTAGGGTTAGGGTTACCTTTAGAGTTAGGGTTAGGGTTTAGGTTTAGGGTTACCTTTAGAGTTAGGGCTAGGTTTAGGTTTAGGGTTACCTTTAGAGTTAGGGTTAGGGTTTAGGTTTAGGGTTACCTTTAGAGTTAGGGTTTAGGTTTAGGGTTACCTTTAGAGTTAGGTTTAGGTTTAGGGTTACCTTTAGAGTTAGGGTTAGGTTTAGGGTTAGGGTTAGGGTTACCTTTAGAGTTAAGGTTAGGGTTTAGGTTTAGGGTTTAGGTTTAGGGTTACCTTTAGAGTTAGGGTTACCTTTAGAGTTAGGGTTACCTTTAGGGTTAGGGTTACCTTTAGAGTTAGGGTTACCTTTAGGGTTAGGGTTACCTTTAGAGTTAGGGTTACCTTTAGAGTTAGGGTTTAGGGTTAGGGTTAGGGTTTAGGTTTAGGGTTAGGGTTAGGGTTACCTTTAGAGTTAGGGTTACCTTTAGAGTTAGGGTTACCTTTATGGTTACCTTTAGGGTTAGGGTTACCTTTAGGGTTAGGGTTAGGGGTTAGGTTTAGGTTTAGGTTTAGGTTTAGGGTTAGGATTAGGGTTAGGGTTAGGGTTACCTTTAGCAAGAGGTGGAGTGGTAGAACTAATCACTAACTAATCACTAACATCAGCTTAACATCAGTATCACACTTTACTAATGCTCTTGTGGCTGCAATCAAATTCTCACAGCAAGGTCCCAACATCTGGTAAAGACTCACTGCAGCAAAGGCAGGAACCATCTCTCTATTAACAATAGAAAATTTTAAATGAAACATTAGATGCATATAAATATATATATATAGCATACAAAACCTTTTAGACTTTTTGTGCTACCTTATTCTTTTCAGCTTCCAGTGAGCACATACAATATAAATGATATGTCATTTTGGGAAATGTTACTAGAATCAGAAACTTTGGAAAGATATAGAGATTACTATTGTGGGGAAAAATATTATGTTATTTATTTATTCTCTTGGACCTTTATTTAACTGACAAGCAAAACAATTTTTTATGTTTTCAGTGAACAAGCTAAATTAATTTCTAAATGAGGATTTTTACCACTAAAGTGCATCATCTTTATACCACCAAACCATTAAAGCAGATTAGATATTATAGTAATATTTTAATATAATTTTAATAAACTTCTTTGTACATTCTATAAGTCAGTTAAATTGAAGTTCAAGAGACTTTACAAATAGCATATTTTAGTTTTTATTGCATTTAACAAAAGGTCTGGTTTGGTTTGGTTAGCGTTTATACATTCTTTTTTTAGAAATTAGATACTCAAATACACCTTTAAGATAAAGGTTCCTAAATTCTTTTCATAATTCTTTCTTTGAGAACGGTTCCAGATAAAACCTTTATTTATATAAAATTAATATAAACCACTTCTACATCATACACCACTTCTACATCATGTGGAAGTCCTCGCCCCATCAAAACCTATTTGTGTAATTGTTTAATTAAAGAACTTTCCATTTAAAAAATTTTAAGGAACCAATTCAAAGACGCTTTCTTGACACCTTTGTTCTTTTCAAGTGTCTAGTTAACAGCTGTACAAAAGTTAAAAGTACAAATCCCAGAAGACGGTTCTCAAGTACAATCTGTAATCTGATGTTTAATCAGGGGCCAGAAACATAAGTGTGTCCTCCAGTGGACGTTAAGACCCAGAAGCAAGTGGATTGTGATGAAGGACATGGCGAAAACCCCAGTGCCTCATGGGATGTTTCTCATGTCGTTTACATTCAGAAAATGTCCTTTCCAGCCAAGGCAGCGAAGAGCTGGAGCTGCTTCTTTCTGCATGTGGAGCCGCGAGCATCTTAAACAGGGAGCCCAAAGCATAAGAATCCCGCTGTTGATGTTGGCGTATGGGGGGAGATGCTGGAACAGCAGCGGCGTGAATACAGATCAGCACATTTACAGTGTTCCACACTGGCCTGATCTTTAGCATTTTACCTGAATATCAGAGTTCATATGTACAAAGCTCACACAAAAATGTCAATATTCTGTTCGTTGGGCTTATGTTGTTATAAATGTCTTGTCTTCAGTCTCTGATTAATTAAGAATTAATGCATTTCTGAAATGTATGAATCACAGTGTAGAAACCCTACTGCTTTGTCCTACTGGTTTGACTGACCCAGTACAGCAGGAGATGAGAGAAGTTGCTCCCAACACCTGCTGAAGGGTTTTCCAGAGGATGATACCTGTGTATGCTACCCAGGAAGCCTTTAAAATATTTAGAGCTAACACTGCTAATAAGCCCAGAGAAGACACACAGCACATTTGTGGTTATAAATCATATTCTCTGGTTTTTATTTTCTGAAAGTAAAAGGCTCCTCAGTAGATAGACTTTCATGTGTAGCACCAATGACCGGCAACTAGGTGTGTGCTTTCATGGGAATACTTTGATTAGCTTAGCTCCTCAACAATTAGCATAAAAGTGAAGTGGCTCAGTTTTCCAGTTTCCTAGTTTCTGCTCATTCTCACCCACTGGCCCTGATCTCCCTCCCTGGTCTTCCTGATTCCGTTCACTTTTTCTGGGACAGTAGAGAAGCAGTGGAGAGGAAGCCAGGAAGACTTCCATTCCATGCCATTTAAGCTTAAACCAAGAACTTGAGACACACAAAAACGAGAAACTTAAAAAACTAGGAAACACAAACTTTGTTTCTCAAGTGTTCTGGGGGCTACAGGTACAGTCAAACCCTGTTAGCTCGCCCCCATTGGTCCAGGTCCTAAATGTGGCGAGCGGCGGGGATGGCGCACTATCGTAACAGATCACAGGGGGTTGTGGATAAGGCATTGGTGGCGTCGTATTCAACAGTAGAATTTAGTTAAACGCTTTACAGTAATACTGGACTCTGCTCATTCATGTTGCCGCATGTTGCTAGCTGTTAATAAAGTAAGGTTTTTCTGCTGACTCTTCCATGAAGGGCAGTGGAACGATGCATCACCACTTCTGAGTCTGCAAAATCTTCTTTCAGGATTTTACTGTCAAATGGCGAGAGAGATTTTGATTTGGTCTTCCAGATCTCATCTTGACCTCCACAGTTCCCCTGCCATCTCTTAATCTTTTAATTTCTCACTGTGGAACTGCAAGCTGACAATGCTTTGCTATCTTCTCGTAGCCTTCTTCTGCATTGTGGGCATCAATAACCTTCATTTTCAGAGTCTTACACAGCTGCTTAGAGGAACCGGTGGTTGTTGAGTGCCCACAAGTGTGTGCACAAGGTTTGAAAAGTCAGAGTATTTATAAAGCTTTGAAATGTACTAATGTCAAATGTTGCCATGCATCAGATCTAATGAGCTGATTATGGGCTAAAACTTTGAGACTTTGAAACTCTTAGGGTGCCCAAACGTTTGCACAGTGCCACAATAATATTTTAATTTTATATTTTTGTTAAATTTATGACATAAAAAGTACTTATGCATCAATGTTTGCTGAAAATATTGTGTATATTTTTCCATGTCCTTGAGAGACTGTGTTAAAATATTTTCAATTACAAAATCACCAAAATCTGTTATTTATCAAGGGGTGCCCAAACTTTTGGAAAAGACTGTATCTTTCTTTATATGATTTTTAGAGGGCAATTGAGGGAGTTGTTCAAATTACAAATGACAAGATTATTGGTAGTATTCTCTTGGATGTGTGTGTTTGAGTCAGAGTTGAAAGACATGAGGATTTCCATTAATAATTTGTTTTACAGTTGAACTTGGTCTCATTCTAAAGCTTTAAATATTAAAGCTGCTAAATGCTTCTTAACTTAGGTGTACAACTGTACAGAAAATGTTTGATTTATATAAATCTATTAGATTGTGAGGATTTTTTGTGAGTCTATTTCACAGTACAGATATTTTAATGCGGAGATGAGCTGGAAAATATTAGTCTTTAACAAAAACAAGAAAAAAAATGAAATGCAAACATGACTTCAACAAACTGCTTTGCTGTTGAATGAGCCCTTTTCAGCAGTGACTACATGGAGTTTTATCTCTCAGTCAAAGTAAAGCCGCTTCCACTGACTCTAATTAAATCTGGCACCGTGACCTGGTGCACACCACAGCTTTCAATCAGAATTATTAATGAGCAAAGCAGAGACACAGCTCCGTTAGGAGGTGTACAGCTACTTCATATAGAATAAAAAATTACATGTCATTTCTCTTTACAGTTATTTACATGTAAACTGTAGAGCTTTATAGAAGCTGACAGGTTCTTTGTAAAAGGTCATTAGGAGCATCTGATCTTCACAGTTAGGTGGATTAGATTATGGGTGCACTGTCACTTTTTGTCCAAAACAGTTTCCATTTGTACATGAGAAGGACGACTGGTAAGGGCGCAGTGGCATCTGACAGTTGCTGAGTCAAACACGCCTCGGGTTGTCTAGGACTTGTGTTTCCAGTAATCTTTTGCCAATTATTTCAGTGTGGTTTACAATCTGACAATTCCGCAGTGCTCTACCAAATGTCATAGCAATTACTTTAAGCAATAAATCAGAAAAACAAACCGTGAATATGACCCTAAACTCATGAAGCTCTTTTCACATTTACACAGTTATGATGAATTGAATGATGATGAATAAAGCCTTTTAGTTTGTTTTCCAAATGTGAGCTGGAATAATGTGAGCTCTGATACAGTGCAAATATGCAGAAATTCACATAAACCGGGATTTATAGGTCACTGACTCTTTGATCTGCTGCTGCGGTATTTAATGTACAGCTACATCATCAACAACAACAACAACAACAATTATAATAATAATAATAATAATTTAAAAATAAATAATTATATATATATATATATATATATACACACACACACACAAACACACACACGCACGCACACACACATATATTTTTATATATATATATATATTTAAATATATATATACATATATATAAATATTATAATTTATATATATGGGTGTATATATATATATATATATATATATATATATATAAATAATATAATTTATAAATAATATAATTTATAAATAATATAATTTATATATATTAATAATAATAATAATAATAAAAAGAATGTTGTTGTTGTTATAGCTTTAAATTTTAGTATATAAACATTTCTTTTAAGCATTTAGAAATGGGTAAATGAGAAACTACATTGTGTGATTTTGCTGGAGCTCCCTTTTGAAAACTGCCTGCCTCTAGACAGCAGACTAAAACAATGGGCTGTGATTGATTCTTTTCTGTCAGTCAGGGGCCCTTTCCTCAATTTAGGCCATTTATCACCACGTGAAGTTTAGTGAAAATGCTGCAGTTTCTCTGATGACGGGTAGAAGTCAGGCTTGCAAGACTACAGAAGGAAAAGCCCCAATAGCCATAAAGTAAATGCCACTTTAGTAAAGAAATGATCATTTTTAGGTAAATACATTTCATAAATCAGATGAAGGCTGCTTGAATGAATTCATCTACAAACAGGACTGATACCTGTAGCAATCTACTGTGAAGAGGAATTTCTATTCATTTCATGCTAGAAACTATCAGTGCACTAACAGGTACCCATTAGCATCATTAGAAATGTCAGCAGTATTTAAATCCATGGTGGTTTAATTACTACAATCACTTTCTCTAACAGAGTTCAACTGCATATCATTAGAACTGAAATGTATTCATTTGAATATTTCCCAACTTACTCTCCTCACTCGGCGCTTAGCCTGTCAGATATCATTTGAAGGAGATTACAGAGTTTATGCGAAATACTTCATGAAATATGTGATTAGAATTTTATATTTTTTCGCTTTTGGTTGTACATGGAGCTCTGGGAGTCGGTTAAATAGTGCAAAAATAACTTTATTGAAAAATGCCAGAATTAATGTCTACCACTCAGAACAGAAATGTTGCATTTGCAACCGTGGGGAAAGTAAAATATTCCAGAGTAATAAAATAAGGAATAAAGAGGGTCGACAGCAAAGCTGTCTGAAAGATGATGTGGATCAGAGCAGTTAGAAGAGGCAGGAAAACACAACGCAGCTAAAGTATTCGCTGGCTATTTTTACAGATTATAAACACACACACATATAAGGTGAAATAAAAATGGAATATAAAATGAAAAATATGCACAACTTTCTCTCTCTGTATATATACATACAGAAAAGTATTTAGCAGCCACTAATTCTGCAAGTTGTCCCACTTAAAAAGATGAAAGAGTAATGTTCATCATTTGTACACTTCAACTGTGAAAGACAGAATGTAAAAAAAATCCAGAAAATCCCCTAGTATTTTAAAGAATTTATTTGTATAATGGTGCACAAAACAACTATTTAGCTCCTACAAACAAACCAGAATTCTGGCCTCACAGACCTGTTACTTCTTCTTTAAGAAGCTCTTCTATCCTCCACTCGTTACCTGTATTAATTGCACCTGTTTG
>JBBIGC010068989.1:0-10772 GCA_037576955.1 Lepidarchus adonis
CACACACACACACACACACACACACACACACACACACACACACACACACACACACACACACACATATATATATATTGCACTGAAACTGACTTCTTTGAAGAAGAGTGAGGTTTACATACAGAAACTGTTCTATGGGTGTTATATTTTATTTATAAAAAATAATTAATAAATTAAAAAAGTCATTAAATTACTAACTAGCTAGTCTTTTATTTTTCAGACAGTATCAGCCGTTCATGATTTTAATAAAGTATAACTGCCTTTGTGTACAGAGTAAAGACAGGGGTAATAATAATGTCTATTAAATGATGTTTGCTGCAATTGAATATTTTTGTAAAAAATACATTTCTGAAAAGAAGCACTAGGCCAATTAAGAGGTAAAGTAATAAGTGGTGAGATTACAGAGAGAAATAAGTAAAACCATTACATTTTCAGAGAATAAATAAGAAATCTTCATCTCAGCAATGTTAGCACTAAGTATTTAAGCTAAAAGAAAATGTAATGTATCAGGGTGAGGTTTTTTGAGTTGATTGCTATGCTAGCTAGCTAGCTAGCCTCGGTGCATGGCTGAATCATTTTCTTCCTCAGCCCTGAGTTGTTGAACCCTCATCATGGTGTAAACATGTCCAGAATTCTGCTGATTCCAAGTGATGAACCCAAAAATGTGATTCCAGTGATTCCTCTCTGGCTAGGAGCGTCGCTGTGACCTCAGCCCAACATTCCAGTGGTTCAGTAGCACTGAGGAGGTCAGGAACTTAGGAAGAGTTGGACACAAAGACAGGAAAAAACTACAGCCATGGTGTTGAGTATCAAACAGCTTTGCTGTTGAAAAAAGGACAATTGTTTAGAGGTTTCTTGAGAAATGAGCCTTTTCTGTTGTGTCATTAACCAGCCATGAATATGATGACAGGTCTTTCTTAGCTTCTTAGCTTGAGCCATATATATATTCATTACTGTGTATAAAAGGTATATTCATTACTGTATGTGTATATATATATATATATATATATTATAATTTTTTTTTCATTAGCACTGAGTAGCATTAGCTTCAGTGTTTTTTCATTAGCACTGAGTAGCATTAGCATCAGTGTTTTTTCATTAGCACTGAGTAGCATTAGCTTCAGTGTTTTTTCATTAGCACTGAGTAGCATTAGCTTCAGTGTCAGGCAACATACTTCTACTGCTTGTTTCTCTCTGAAACCAAGACATTTCAAGCTAAAATGAAAGTGAAGCCCTGCAGGTACAACAACATGAAAACGCCACCATAGGACCCATATCTTCCACATGCAGGAATCCATTAGCTTTGCCCTAGGAGAAGCTTTGTGATCAGATCCCTTATCAGAGCTTTCTCTGTCACTCTCTCTATTGTAGAGATAAGAGAGGGAAGAGAGATAGAAAGTTGAAAAAATGGAGAGAATGAATTCTTGGTTCACTATGTGAAGCACACAATTAAATTGACCTGATTTCTTAATCAATTAATTACTTAATCGCAACATGAATAATATACACAGCATTACAAACAATCAAATAGTCAGAGAAAATGAAAAAGACAGAGAGAGCAAAGTCAGGATGTGTTCTGACAGATCATAATGTAGCGTCATCTGTAAGGTGAGAGAGACAGGCTCATTTTTAATGAAGGCAAGTTTCTCAGGTTGTATCTGTAAAAACATGTGCAATAAAAACATTTCACATAAATCAGAATGCTGATGCTCCCACCCATCACCCACAGCCTGAACAGGTGGGTTTTTACACTAATTTGTCATATTAAACAGAAAATGGACAATGAAACAAATTGTGATGGAAGTACTGATGTTAACTGATCAGAGTTTATGGAAAATTATACTGTAGATGTCCCGTATCCTAACTGTATATGACCATATATCTCCAAAATTATATTGTATTTTATATGACTAAACATTTATGGCATAGATTAAGCCTAAACCTAGACTAAAACAATGTTTTCATTAATCCTGGAAGTTAATCCGAAATTTATTTATCATCCAAGAAACCGAAACATTTTTTTTACCTCTTTACAATTTTTTGTATATCAATATGACTTAAATGTTTTTAAAACAATCCATTCAAACAAATAAGACCAAAAATAATTGTCTAATTGTTAATTAACACAAATAATCCATAATCCATAAAGTTGACTTTTCAAAAGACTTCTTCATATGTTGTTTGTTTTTTGTCTTATCATATACTCATAAACATTATTATTTATCTAATATAAGAGAGAACGTTAGTTGCTTATAGGACACTATTGGTGCTTTGGTGGAAGAATATTAAACACCTTGATTTTGGAATGATGGTTGTAGATGGTTTAGCTCTGCTAAATCGCCAACAATGGTTCTAAATTTACTCCATTTACACACAATCTGTTGGACTGTGTATTGAAGGTCTCCGATCTCTTGACTGGTGGATTTGTAACCTTTTGAATGTCCTAAGACATCTCCTTTGCTTGTGTCACAATTCCACAATAGAGCATGGAAACCCCACCTGAATCCGATGGGACAGATTCTGACAAATATCTCACAGTGGTTACTCAGGTTTGGGTTCGGTTGCGTCAGAACAAAAACTTTTGATCATTAAAATAGTAAAGGCTGCTACACAGTGAAGCTCCAAAAGATCTGTCTCACATGATGTAATTGTAAAAGTATTTGTTAATAAAAAAAATACAATACTTTTTAGTGTTAATTAAAAGTAGGGCGTACGCTACGTCACGCTGGATCGTTTGCTTTTTCCCTGTACACTGGGATTTGTTTGCATAGCCATGACAACGTGGCCATGACAACGTTTCATTCGGTAGCTGTAGCGGAAGCCGAAGCATCATGGGAAATGTAGGAAAGAAATAGTTATGGGGAGAATTTAAAACAGCAGAATATGAAGGAAAGTTTACTTGTTAGTTTGTTTAAAGAGAGGATCAGTATAATCACTTAGCAGCGGCTGTTTCAGCCCAACATTAAACTCCAGTCGGGTTTGGGTCGGGTTCGGACAGAAACACATAAATGCAGGTCGGGTTCGGGTCGAGTTCGGGTCGGGTTCGGACAGGAAAAAAGGGCCGATCAACTCTAATCCATCCTATTGACTGAAACCATGTTCATCTTCAAATTAACTAGTAATCCCAGAGTTTCTCACACCAAGTACAATCATTTTGTCTGATTTGTTTATGATCTGCTTTGAGGACCTGATGTTAGACCAGATGATGTTAGGGAGCATGTTTATGGAGCTACAATTTTTAGCATCGCTTTATGAAGTAAAAGTCCAAAACCATATTGTCCGTAAGCTAGAACATAATAATGTTATTCTCGAGACTTATGGTGTATTTCTTTTATCAAAGTTAAGATGGATCAGGAAGTGGACTGGGGAACGTTCCAGTATCAAACTTCATTGAACTTTTTCTAGCATTAACTGTGTTGTGGCTTCTTACAAATAATCCGTTCTTCTTGTCAACTCCAATCCTAAACACTCAGCTGTCTTGTAGAGTGAACGTTTATAGGAACAACCTTTTGTTTGCACACCTGCACAGGTTCATACTGGTGTGTAAGGTTTAGCAATTTAGCCATTACTTTCTTACCAAATCCCATAGACGTCTTACTCATAGCAATACTCGGTTAAATTGGTGGATAACTCTACAACATCCATTCCACCCCTTTTATGACCAATTCTGATCTTCTCAAAAGTCACGCTAACCCACCTGCTTCAAACCAATCCCTCCCTGAGCAAACTTCATCCTGTGAGTCATCATTCTTGCAACAGATCTTTTAAGATCTGCTAAACTGATCCCAGATCAGCAGGGGAGGGTACCTTCTACCTTATAGTGCTGTCACTACCACCAATAATTAGCGAGACCTCTGTCAGACCTCCCAGTAGAGAGGGTGGGGGTGGGGGGAATTCCACCCTCTTTTACCCCAGAGGGTGGGTGTGAATCAGGGGTGAGTCAGTGGTCCACTGGGAGAGGCCCCGTCTCATTCTCCCTCTCTTTAAAGTCCACTTCTCAGGGGCCTACACTCATAGCCAGTCCTCGTAATTTAGATGCTGATTCAGGATCAGCCTGAGAGCCAAGTTCCATCAGCTGAAAAAGAATTTAATTAGCGAATTGAGTGCTGTGCCCCTGTTTTTTCATTCTGAAGTGGATAAAGATGAAACTACTGCACTAACACTGCATCAGGAGCACAAACAGGGGCTTGTTTGTGATTGTAAAGTGGAAAAACGTGATTATAAGGATATAAATAACTTCAAGACGCCAATTTTCATTCGAAGTCCTAAATTAGACCAAAGCGTTTCACAAACCAGACATGGAAATACATGGTTCCAGACATGCAAAGCAAAGTTGTTGCTCTTCTATCAGCTCAGAAGATGCAAAAAACGATCAAACACTGAGTTTGAAGTAACGGAAGAAGAACTCAACACGTACCAGTCTCATGGGGAAGTACTGAGGACCACGCAGGGGGTCAGCCTCAGAGACCAACGTCTTCTCGGACGGAAATAAAGGTCTGGCTTCCAAATACCAAAGCCCTGTGTCATTCCTGCCCTTACAAGTTGACTGAACGCCAACACTTTCAAACAATAGCACGAAACGGATTCCTCTTGCCAAGACTCCAGCCTGGCCTCTGCAGTCTCTCTCTCTCTCTCTCTCTCTCTCTCTCTCCTCTCTCTCTCTCTCTCTCACTGCGCGGTCCTCCATAATAAAACCTTAATCTTTCAACTTTCTCCTGACTCAGCAATGCTGTGCCTCCATGGCTCCGGTTCCCCACTCCCAGCTCCAAACACACACACACACACACACTCCTGAAGAACAGACTGGAAAAGGGCAGAGCGCACAGCAGTCTAGGCTCTGACAGTGAACTGGTTTAATATGTCTACTTCATCTTTTCCATTCTGCCTCTTATGACAAGTCTACCATTGGTTCGAGAATGCATGCGCCCAAAAACACAAGTGCCAAATACAGACAACAGGCCGGAATTATAACAATACGGGTTCAAATAATAGAGTTTTGAGTTGTATTCACTCTCCTCAGCCTGTTAACTCTTCAGGCTCCTCCACAGCTGGAACCGCCGGCATTGCCAACTCACACACGTATATGACGACGCAGACACTCACCAGATAATTCATTTTCAGCCCCGCTGTGTGAGGCGCTGGGACTCCAGACAGCGCCCAATAACTCTGAGATTTGGGGCCAAAAAAACAAAAAAATGTAAAAAAAAAAAAAAAAAAAAAAGACAAAGAAAAAAGTTTTAAAAGTCCCTCAGGCCGACCACCTTCAATCCCAAACTTCCACTTGTTGAAAAAGTCACAAAGTCATGGTAGACAAGAGCACATAGTCCTATTCCGTGACCTCACAGGCCAAGAATGAGTCTGTCCCACACACCTCTCCTGCTCTGTCTTTCTCTCTCTTTCTGTCTGTCTTTGGCTCTTTCTCCGGCTCCCTCTCTCTCTCTCTCTCTCTAGCTCTCAGGCTGGAAGAGGGCGGTCAGTAACCTGACACCCTCCCAGTTCCTGCTCAGCCCTGGCATTCCCTCTCTCGCTTTCTGATTGGCTAAGGACGCTCTTCTTATGTTAATGCAACTCCCCCCTTCATCCTTTGCCTGTAAGGAATGTTTAAGGAGCCTCCGTGTAGACCTGCGAGGGAAAAAGACATTAGTTTTTCTTCCCCCTTGTACACACACCTCCCCCACCACTACTTTGTCCACATCTTTTCCCTTAGTCTCCCCCGAATTCCTCCTTTCTCCACTGTCTGGCCTTTCCTGCTGCCCCTGTTCCTCTTATATAACTCCCACGCTTCCACCGTAACAAAGGGATTGTGCCAGTTCAAAAAGCGATTGAATATTAGTTATCATTTTAACAAGGACACAAAAACAGGGGGAAACATGCGCTAACTATTGCTCTACGAACTGTAAGGAACTGAACAGCTCCTGTTCTTGAGTTTCTGTCCTTTCAGCTTTCATTCCAAACAGAAGTGCCAATATAATGAAGTCCATGTCTCTCTGTAGCCCGTTCTCCGCCCCGACGTCACAATGACACGAAAAGACAAATATCCATGAATGACATCACACTCAACTCTCACACAAGGGAGGGAGCGGTCAGGAGCGGTCAGGAGGTCACGCTGGGTCCACCTGGTTCAGAATCAATACTGCACTCACAAAAAGCCCAAAACTTTCCACTGAGCCACTGTGGGTCCAGGCCGTTTTTAAAGAGTGGAGAAGAGAGAGCGAGAGAGATCATCCCATCATCCCACCAAGTCCAGCGAGGTCAGAAGTGAGGGTACGGAGGGTTTTCAAGGGAAATCAGCATCGACATATTTCAATTACATTTCATTACAATCTCTGTATATTAGAGTTTAGTTCATATCTGTATTTATTTTATTATATTGTATGGACCAGTGTCCAATTATGCACATGTATAGATTCATACATATACTAATATTTATAATTACATATTGTATATGCATATTATTGATATATGTACTATACTTGCATACACTTATATAACTATATATATATATTGTTAACACTTCTTATATTTATAAATATAAATCCATATCATATACTCATATTGTAGACAGTAGATTGTATACTATTGTATATTATATTTTTTCAGTATTCTTTTCATTGTATATTTATATTGTTGTTGTTTTTCTTTATGCTGCTGTGCTTGAGAGACGCCTTCGCCCGGAATCAAATTCCTTGTGTGTGTTTACTCACTCACTTGGCCAATAAACACTGATTCTAATTCTGATTTCAGGCTTAATATCTTGTGTGTGTACGTGCATATACATAAAAGCAACACATTTTCATTGATTAACGTCTTCTCAGGTAAGTGAATATGTTTTGTGAAATTAATTTCTCACTATAATATTTCCGAGCTATGAGACGATGGTTACTGATCAGGAAAAGCTGAATGAAAGAGCACGGGTGACGTATCAAAAAGCTTCTCCTGCTGGTTTAATACGCTCTGGGAATCCGCAGCCCTTATCTTTACATAGCTGCTGCCTCTGTAGGCCAGGATGCTGTTTCTCATCTCCATGGCAATCGTACCGCACTTCATCTCATGCTATGGCACAGTTACTAGGCGTGATTCTGCTGCACACACACACAGACACACACTTACGTGCACATTTTCTCCTGGGGTGTTAGTGATAGGCCCTTGCTCTCTCTGCCTCTGTCAAAGAGCTGAGCCGAAGTGCAATCAGAGCTGTCGCTTAGCAGTGTGTGTGTGTGTGTGTGTGTGTGTATGCACGTGTGGATTGTGTCACCACAGAGATTAGTCTATCACATCAGGCACCATTTCAATTAGCGCCCCTCCTCCATCTTCCATCCATCACCTAATGAGCCCCCCTCCACCACCGGGACCCTCCAATCACAGCCCTCAAACACTGACAGCCCACAAACCTGCCTTAAATACCTGCCACCAACCATGACCCATATGCAAATGAGCCTCATATTACTAACGCCTTAAGTGCTTCACACGCAGCATTCACACACATTTAAATAAACGAATTTGTGCATTTATATGCACTGGGCTTCACAGGCTTTGATAGAAATTATGTCGTCACAGAAAAAAGACTCATATCGCCACAAATATTATAGCAAAACGAAGAAATAAACGTTCTTTACTTTCATTATGTCGTTATATTATATTAATAATAATGATTTTAATTAGCATAAATTCTGCATCATTATTTTTCTGTTTTTCTGAACAAGAAAAGTTCAAATTATAATATATAAAATAAAACATTATTATTATTATTATTATTATAAAAAAATAATTCAACATTACTTTCCCCTTTCTACCTTCAAATGAACTAAAGACTTATCTTCTCTTAAACCTTGGGACTATGAAAGATAATATATACATTCCACATTGTCTTCTTCTTCTTATTATTATTGTTATTATTATGTTGATTCTAAGCCTTAAAAGCATTTTTAATCTACATCAATGTCAGATATAATGAAGAGAACCCAGAATAATCCAGAATATCCTTTTTCCTTGGGATTCAAAATACTATTCACCGTTAAAATTGAAAAATAAAAAGAATAATGATTGGATTTATCAATACAGGCAAGGGAGTCATATACTCTTCTAATCCCTCATTGTTCTAAGGCATTGTCATAGAAGAGCCATAACCAGGCATCAAACCCATCCTGAATCAGAGAATAGGTTTAAATATCTGCAGTGTGTTCTTATTTTAAAGTGGGACAAAAATTCCAAACTTAATATTGACATCTTTTCTTCACACATATTATGTTTTAAGTTTATTTTGGCATCAGACCAGGTAGAATATTCAATATTGCAGCAGATTGTGGGTTAAACCATCACAGAAACTGTCCTTCATCAGCAGTAGCACCACATACCTTCTCTGGTTTATTAAAAACAGTAAATAAATTCACAATTCTGCTAAATTTTATAGCACTTCCCTAAATCACATCAGCCAACACGTCTGTGATAAGACTTCTGGTGATACTGCCCAACCTTAAGTTTACATACGTGTGTGTGTGTGTGTAACAGTGCTCTCATTGTGTCGGCATGGCCTGGTCTCCAACGGGTCGGTCTGCCAGAGCATTCCTCACACCTACACACTACTCCGCTCCATAGACACGCTCTCACACTCAGTGCCCTCCTGCTTTTGTCCCCTTTGGCCCCACGTCCAGCCTGGCAGGCCGTCTGCGTCACTCATGCCCGTATCAAGGCCCGACCTGACCCAGCCTCCCCACAACACAGCCGCCATTCACCGCAGCAAATGTGGGTCAGAGTAGGAGAACATGGAAATCCCATTTGCTCCTGAATCCAGGTTACACTGCTATTTTTCTCTCACTCGCTCTCAAAATACCTCCTTCTGGGTGTTTCTGCACTGATCTTCTAGAACCATCTCTGGAAGGTCAACAGAGGAAGGAGAAGCTGATGGAACACAGCGAGAAGCTGGAAGAACTGTCCACACACACATGTGGGCAAATATGCATTAACCACTGATAGAGCAGTTAACTGTCCTCACTATAGCTAAAGGAATAATTCACTTTTATAATAAGGCTAACAATTAATATAAGTTATTGATAATCAATTAGCATCATTTCATTTGCAAAGTGGCAGTAATGAGGCTTCTTGATTTCCCCCATTGATTACATGCACTGCCATCATTTATGAACGACGTGACCTTTTAAAGTAATGGTTCACTGAAAAATATGGAAAATGTAGTCAAGGCACATTGGGCGTCCAGTTTCTTTAGGGCTATGTTCACATTACAACCTTTACATTGGATTTCCTGCAAACCTACAACCTGTAATAACCCACATCAGTTCCAATCCCCAACAACAGGAGGCAAACGAACAGACTAGCAGCAGAAACCTTCATCACAAAGATAATGAGCTGTGATTGGCTCTCAGCTGCTCGTGATTAAGGCCACAGGCTTTAACAGCACATGAATCCGATCTGACTGTTCTCATTTAGGTCCCATGGCCACAAATCAGCTCCATGTCCAATCTAAGGCCAAATATGATCTGATTTGCTCTGAAATCACCCATGTTCTGGTAAGATGGACCATGTCGTTTACAGTGATGGTGCCTCATGGACAGTGTTGCTTTTATGAAACTACTGGGGCGGAGAAGAACAGTGACAGGCTCCTGGAGAGAATCCTTCCACTCTGCTGAGACTTCAGCAATGGCGTGCGGCGCCAAACAATGCACATCCTTGTGTTCTGACATCCGCCCCCCCAGCCAACAGCAATGTTCATGCAGCTTTGAAGGACACAGCAAGAAAGGGCTTCTTTCTTTACCGGAGCTGTCAGTCCAGCTGTGAAGTCTGTCACTGGGGCTTTTAAACTGATGATGATGGAGGAAGAACATCACGCAAACTCATATACACACACAGGTCCCAAAAACATGCACATGCAATGGGACGTACGGTTGCACACAAACACATACTGTACACATGCACATTTCTGCAGCGGTTGCATTCGTCCTGCATCAAAGATAGTGATGGGTAAACTTTTCCGAGCTGGCATCGTGCCCAAACCCCCCTCTTAGATCTTTCTGAGTCTCCTCCTCCTCCTCCTCCTCCAGAAGACACTGCTATCTGCTCGGCACAGGAAAAAACAAAAGCCTTGCCCAGTGCCGTACACCAATAATCACACAGCCTGTTTACAACTGCCTTTCCCTCTACATTTCATTTCCACCCATAATTGCATTCGTTTATTGGCGAATGTGAAATTCCAGTTTCAGTTTTCCTCTTATCTGACAAACGCTATGCTAATGCTAATACTCACAGATGATTAAAAACTACAAAGTGGATCAGCCCCCCCCCCCCCCCCTTTAATCAGAAGGTAGCTGGGGGGAGGGGGTGATGGTGTGTAGGGGTAGAAGCCTCACACACACACACACACACACACACACACACACACACACACACAACAGGCTAATTCTCTCTTCTCTGTTTCTCTGCAATAAAAAGATTCGCTTTAATGTGGCAGGAAGTAAATGCTATTGTGTGGAGTTAAAGGAGAACTAGGGAGCTGATTGGGTTTACAGGGTAAACGGAGGATATTACCTCCCTTGAGGGTAGAATTGTGTGCGTGAAAGTGTGTATGTGCTTTTTATAATGAGTGACAGACTTTGAAACGTAGAAGACCTCACCAAACTCCAGAAAGCCAAAAGGAGGCATTAAACTGCTGAGCTGCTCGGTTAATTAGATTGAGCTGATTCGCTTTTTCATTTCAGTGTGTGTTATGGCTCTGGTTTAGTACACCCCCCCCCAATCAATCTCTCTCTCTCTCTCTCTCTCTC
>JBBIGC010068998.1:0-10771 GCA_037576955.1 Lepidarchus adonis
GGAAGAAACCTTGAGAGGAACCAAGGCTCAGAAGGGGAACCCATCCTCCTCTGGTCGACACCGGAGAGTGATAAAATAAGGAGGAGACCCCAGGGCAGACCAGTGACACATTCCTCAAACAACAAACACAATAAACCCTTAAAAGACACCCAAAACACATCTCCCATGATGCTTTGCACACTGATGTGTGCACTCAAAGCCTCAGCTGCAATATTATACAGTAGTATATAGTACGATATTTAAATACTTATGTATGTAAAACATAGAACATACATAACATTATATATTACAAATATCTCAATTTTTTATCTCAAAAATGACAAATATGCTCAATTATGCGGAATATGAGTGACATGACATTCTCACAGGCTAAAAATGAATCAGTGTCTGTGTGGGTGTGTGAGAGACACACCTAGTTCTTCATAATAGAAGATTAAAATCCAGTTCTTTATAATATTTATTGGAAAGATTAACTATGTGTGCATCTCTCTCTCTCTCTCTGTACAAGTGTGTGGGTATTGATGTAAATTCATACTTCCAACAGTTACTTTTATAGTGTGTGTGTGTATGGTACATAAAAGTCTATCTTTGTGTAGTTTAATCTCTAATCTCTTAGGCTGTCACACTCAGCATAACCGCCTGTGTTCGACTGCTTGAGTAGGATTCATTATATAACTCAGAACTGTTCCCTAAAGCTGGAGATAAAAAGATTTACCCAGCAGTAGCAAACAAAGCAAGTCTCTGTAAGAGCAGGAAAAAAACCATCCACTTGTATTGTGAGTGACGCAGCTGGAGGACACGAGTGGGGTGTGACCCAGACTGCTGACGCTAAGAAAGGTGTCAAATATTTAACCTTCGCCTTCCACAAAGGCCTGGAGTTAATGGTGAATGTGTTTACAGTAACACAACATTAAACAGGACAGACTACGGTATCATACACAATATGACGTGATATAAAAGATAAATATAACACGAGTATCAGGTTCAGCATGAACCGATTTGATCACATGTGGCATACTGAACATGCTAATCTTTTATAGATGTAAAATAAAAGCCCCTTGCCCTTCATCTCCCCCTCATTTATTTTTTTTCCTTGATGTTTATTTGGTTTTCTCATATACAAATCATTTTTACATTAATTAAACAGGCTTTTTACACAAACTCTTGATTGGTCACCTTTGATTGTGCTTTACTCAAAATGCAGTCCAAGCTGAAACACTGCTTATAACTTCAACATGAATGGGCGGTGCTAAACTGCTGTACATTCTTTGCTTCAGTCAAACTAGATTTCATTTTTATTGTGTATTGTGCTAATGGACAGTAGCTTATAACTGCCACTTGTTATTTCAATACTATGTAGACATTAAACAAATATCTAAAATGTCATGGTTAAGAAGAAACCATGGTCATGATAACAGTCAATCATGTTCAGGTGGGCCACAATGACTGTCAATCAAATAAGTGAATATTAGGGCTGTCCATATAGAGGTCTCCTCAACAGACGTTCATTGTTTCCACTGCTAAGAACTCCAACCAGACATAAGGCATCAGGAGAGATTCATGGAACATTTATTCCACTTCTGTCAGCCTCACACACTCACACTCCGTCACAACTCTATAGAATGGCTCAACACCCAGGTCATTTCTGATCAACGAGGATTATCATATACTCACCTCAAATGACTTACACTGATACACAAGTCTAAACAACCATAAACACTTTCTCACTCCTTGTTAAACAGCTCACAACTTGAAATCAAAACCTTAAGATAATGTATGTGAGTCATAACTGCAACACATTAATGCCAGGATCACTTCTACCCTCAAAAAAACTATCAATTACCAGTCTGATTGTTTGACACATCACATGGTATTGATGCCCCTTCTTTCTATACTGCAAAAACATTCTGAATCTTTATATCCCATGTTTGCATGTTTGGCCCTTCATGGAACTTTTTCCAGTGATCTCTAATGTGATTTACAGTCATATGTCAAAAATGGAGCTCCCTTGGTCAGATTACACTCTTGATTCTCAGTGAAAATAATACATATCCATAACAGAGAATATATTTAAATATTTTAATGCTCAATTAATGAGTAATATTATCAAGTATTTGCTGAGTTTAACTAATTTGATCAGAAAGAATTTACATAAATACATATCCTTACAGAGAATATATGTAAATATTTTAATGCTCAATTAATGAGTAATATTATCAAGTATTTGCTGAGTTGATCAGAATGAATTTACATTTTAATAAACAGAAATGTTGCATTAATATGTAAAAGTACACAAGGGTACACAAGGGTACTCTTTCTGCAGAATGGAACTCAGTTTGCCCTCTAATGGCTATTAATGTGAAATCATGTTATAGGTACTTAACCTTAGAGAAAAACAACATTTTAAAAATCAGATACAATTTTATATGAAAATACTTCAGGAACATAATGCAAAGCTATTTATGCATTATTACTAAAATAGGGTGGTACAGGGGTGCACTAGTTAGCACTATTGCCTTGTAACATGACTATCCTGGGCTTCGGTACGCGGGTCAGCCACAGATGGCTTGTTGAGTAGAGTTTGCAAGCTGTTTAAATGGCTGTCAACGTAGCTCTGGTCCATGCCCCCAAACTCATTTTCACAACAATCCTCCAGGTATGTGAACACCTGGCTCCAGTTAACTTTTTTGAGGTCATTAACTCAAGGGTTCACAAACTTTTTCACCTTGGTTGTTCTCAATAAAACATTTTAAAAATCAGAATTTTTGTATTATTATTTTAGGTACATTATGTTTTCCATTGACTTGTTGAAGATCACAGATAAAATAAGAAAGCCATGAAATGTTTCACATACATTTTTTTGCCACAGTATATGATAGTCAATCAAAAACTTTGACAAACACTATGACTATATGAGGTCTCAAAATAAAAGAAGGATATTTATGAAGTTTAAGAGGTGCTAATAATCACTGAGTGTATGAGATTGTTAGCATAGGAGGGTTAAAAGTTTCTTTCTGCTACAAGATTAGTATCTCATGTGCGTATCTGAAACATCTTTTGACGTAAGACGGTTTCCTTCAAACTCATTAATATTTACCTGAGCAAAATTTCCTGTTCATTTTCATTTCTATGTAACCAAGCCCATTGCTGCATTGTAAGGCATTCAGCTGGATGAATATTCACAAGGTGCTTCGATTTAGAAAGATTGTTCCGTCTTTGTGCTTGAATGATCATAATTAATGAGTATGAGTCTCAGGTTTGCATATTCATGAGCTTATTTCACCCGGTTTCATTTGAATCTCATCAATTAAACAATCAAAATGAAATGACAACTCAAGTTTGGTGCAGCTAATCACTCTATTATTAACTCTCTTTTCCGTGGTCTTCAAGACAGTGGTGCTGATAAAGCATAAAGAGGAACAACATTATTCCAATAGCTACCATTCCTCGCATGCTTTAATCAGAATGAATTAGCCTGGCTACGTCATGGAGTCTTAGATGTTTCATTCATTCTTCTAATTAAAGAGCTTAAGAGTCACCTAAAGTGTGAATGTGTCCAACAGAAGCTCATAAATACCTGAAACGCCTTGACCTGTGAGTGCGTAGCTTACATTTCCTGCTGAGGAGCAGAATTCATTACTTATGACTCATGATTTTGTTTAACCAGTTCAGATTTCTCCTTGAGTTTCAATACCTCTATCTAATAATAAGTGTTGTAATTATGTGCTGTTTGCTTGTGTATGACACCAGAGTGTTTGCTCTATGTGAGTTAATAACCACGTTTTTTTGTTTTTAGTTCTGTTTTGTCCTATCATGAGTTTGTGTGTCTGAGAGGCTGGTCAGACTGGTTTCACAAGGACGTCCCCACACTTCCAACAAAACAATTATCTCTACTTTTCCATTTGTTTTACCTCCATCATGTTCTGCAGTCTATAAGAAATTGTCCTATTTGAAATGTTATTGTTATTGTTTATTGTTCTTTTCATTTTTTAGATGCAAGACTGAGCTAAAGCTGCATTAATATTTATTGTTACCATGGTAGTTAACTAACATTATCTTAGCCAGTCAGTGTTTTTATTATTGATGTTATTTGCAATTATAGATCTGAATTAGCAGATATGTAAAAAAAAAAAGTTACTTTATTTACAAATGGATTTTTACTGTGTATTATCAACTGTAGATTTTTTTGTGTCAAAGTGAAAAGCAATGAACATGGAACCATTTGTTATTTATTAAATTAAATCACCTATTAATATTACATCATTTGGCATCAACCTTTTCTTTGCCATATTTGCTGTATCACAGTTGCTTTGTTGTTAACTTGAGGTGCTCATGTTCAAACAGAGCGTCCTACTTGTCACTCTAGAAGACAACCTTGCTCAGTGTCTTTAAATGCTGTTGTCACATTTTTTTTTTTTTACCAGTGTCCTTCTGGCCCATCAACTCAGTTTGGATGCCTAGAAATTGCTGTGTTATGCTTAATAAATCTTTTTAATAACCAAAATAAAATCTAATTATAAAACTGTTGTTCTTTATGAGATAGTTCAGACCTCAATTGTAACTGTAACCATAGTTAGTAAGCTGCATTTTATAATAATTTTATGTAATAAAAATGTAACAATTTTATTTTTTAAATGATGGTTGTTGCGTGTTTTATATTTCCCTAAAATAAAAAATCTGTCCAGTCAAAATAACACCTAATCGTTAATGACTAAACCTCTGGCAACAATGGTGAATACACCCCTAAAAGAAAATATCCAAATTGTGCCCAAAATGTCAATATTATTTGTGGCCACCATTATTTTATAGCACTGCCTTAACTCTCTTGCACATGGAGTTCACTAGAGCTTTTTTGTCTTTGTAGTCCTCATCTGGTTTAGGCCACATATGCTTGACATCATCTGAACCAAATAAGTTTATCTTGGTCTCATCAGACCACAGGACATGGTTCTAGTAATCTATGTCGTTTGTCTACTTGTCTTCAGCAAACTGTTTGCAGGCTTTCTTGTGCATCATCTTTAGAAGAGGCTTCCTTCTGGGATGACAGCCATGCAGACCAATATGATTCAGTGTGTGGTGTATGGTCTGAGCACTGACAGGCTGAACCTCCACCCCTACAACCTCTGCAGCAATGCTGGCAGCACTTTCAAAATAGACAAACTCAGGATATGATGCTGAGCATGTGCACTCAGCTTGTTCTAAGTGGACATGTACAAAGACACATTAACTCATGATTTAAGGTGAAACTTGTCTATAAATGTTAAGTAATATAATGTAAGCACAACTGTGTATTGGTTTTAACTTCATGAACTGCTAATGCTCATAACTAAATAACTTGAACATTACTTACACACTAGAAGCTACTGAATAATTCATAGCAGTTATCAAATTCACAAGTCTTAAGATGAAAAACTGAATAATAGGCCTAGAGCTTAATGGTTCAAGAATTACAGCTAACCAAGCTTTATGTTTGCAGAAAAAAAATGTAATGTGAAGCCAGTATTATAATTTCTTATAATCTAGTGCAATAATTAAATTAACATTTACAGTAAGTATTCTATAGACAGCCAGAAATTGCTGTCAAACCTTTTTTGTCAACTATTGTGTAACAGTGACGCCTATTTTTCCTATTTCACAGAAGAACTGTATGTATTGTAATCCTTAACCTCCTCGACCCACTGAAGGAACCTTTGTAGAGCCTCTTCTCTGCCTTGTTTGGGGTTCTGTGGAAAATTCTTAAACAGGCTGATTAAAAATGGTGGAGGAGTAGGAAAGTAGGCAAGTCTGGAGGGCATGTTTATACTGGGAAGGACAAGCAAGGATGTGAAGTGGAGGTCAAAAACAATGAAAAGAGGGTTAGTACTTTGGCTTCCTGGAATGTGAGGCACGTGAAGTAGATTTGGAGAAAAAAATGCTGAGATTTTTCTGAATGGTGACCATGATTAGGGTTAGGGTTAGGGTTAGGGTTAGGGTTAGGGTTTAGGGTTAGGGTTAGGGTTAGGGTTAGGGTTAGGATTAGGGTTAGGGTTAGGGTTTAGGGTTAGGGTTAGGGTTAGGGTTTAGGGTTAGGGTTAGGGTTAGGGTTAGGAAGAGTGCTCCAAATATCCATGAGGCTTATTTGGAGCACTCTTCCCCTCCTCAGACTTGTTAGGACACAGGGCGCACGTAAGATGAGTATATTTGGCTTATATTTGTCTTCATAATCTGTTTTCTTTCTCTCAATCATGCAGAAGGTTACTTTTTTATTGCCAGGCTTCAACAAACAAGTACAATATAACAATGCAAAACTTAGTTTTTTCCCCTTGTGTATACATATATACATACATATATATCCACATGCATACCTACATTTAAGTACCCATATATACACACCTACACACACATACAACCTTCCCGTTCTCGTCATCCACCCCCCCCCCCCCCAACATGAAAAATAAATAAATAAGTAATATAATAAATTAAGAAGAAGAGAAAAAAAAGGGAGAAAATGAAGCTTTTGTTTTCATGGATCTACTTATGTATGTATTTGTACAGTGTTTATTTATGAATTGTATTTATTTAGAAATTTAAGAAGTTGGGAGTTGCCTTTTATTCAAGATATAAATCCACACAGGTCCCCAGACTGAAAAGAATGCATGTGAGCCCCTTATTGTATATTTAATTTTAATATTTCTAAGTTGAGAAAATGCATTAAATTTTGAAGCCACTGAGCCACTTTTGGGGGGATTTTGGACTTCCACTCTAATAGGATACGTCTACGGGCTATGAGAGATGCAAATGCAATGACATCTAATTGTTTTTGAGTAAAGGAGCCAGTTACTTTGGGGGTTCCATAAATAGCCACCTCTACACACGGTTCTAAGGTTATACTATGAGCTTCCGCCAGGGTTCTGAAAACTGAGATGCAGAAGGTTACTTGCCAGATAATTACAGCAACTGCCAACAAGTGAGTTGAGCCAGCACTTAAACTTGAGACTTATTTTAAACATTTTAAACACAATATTTGTAGTGTATGGCAGTGCCACAATGGTTGTTATGGTAATGGGGAACAAGACATTTATAGCTATGATGTACTGTGTCATTGAGTTTGTCAGGAAAATATCTTTGCATTCACATGCCAGTCTATGTGAGGCTGAATGCAAAATTAGTTAGAGCCCTCCCATCCAGTGAAGAGATAAGATAAAATAAGATAAACCTCCACATCGTTAAAGCAGCAGGACAGCAAACAGAGTATTAAGAAAAACAAGTTGCTTAAAAAGTTACAGGTAAGACAAAGTAAGGCAAAAATAGAATAAAGTAATATACTATTACAAAAAATATAAGAAGTATTTACACAAATAAATAAGGCAAATATGAGAGTGTAAAAGTGTCAACAGTGCAGGAAGACAAGAAATATTGCACAGAAAATTGTTGCACATGTTGCACAGATGAATATTGCACATGGAGAATATGAATATGAATGAACATGAACGTTGCATGTGTGAAGTGAAGTTTCAGTTGTCAGTTTGTGAGGAGTGTGTGTGTGTGGTCAGCTGCAGGTGTTGATTGTACAGTCTGACTGTCAATCAATGAACACAACTTCTACATGCTTAACACACATAGCAGATGAGATTTGTCTGTATATGATTTTCATTTTCCCTTGCTGTATTTTTCACCATAAGCGCACCCCCCAACCCCTGCCCCAAGAGTGACCTTGTTATGAGGCCAGAAATTTAAATCCAGCACCAACATTATTATTATTACTGCATTTCATGTCATATGAGAAGGAATTGAATTGAAGCATACTCATCCTGGAATGGAGGACAGTAGTAAGAGGAGGAACACCCTGTTCTATTTTATTCATTCAACATCCCTGTGAGGTTCTGTACAGAAAGGGGAATTCAGGGTTCCTTTGGTGGAAAGCAAAATCAGATGCATTCGACATTTCTTTCTTTATGACCTCCAAGGCTAGAGAGATGTAGCCTGAAAAAAATCTCAGAGTGCACTGAACTGACCTTTCTGCTGTTCTGGTCTGCGTCCAACATACACCTTTGGGAAAACAAATTCAGTTTGTCAGCAGTTATAGTTTTATTGTTACATTAAATATTGCACTAATACATTAATGTATTATTTACGGAAAATATCTTAAAATGTCATAATAATAGCATATAAACTATACAAACTGGTGCACAACACTGATACAATGTATAGTAGTCAGTTTACAGCTTATATGCTGCTCAAAAATGAAGGGAACACAAAAATAAGACATGCTAGATCTGAATGAATGAAATAGTCTTATTAATAGTCTAAAATAGTCTAATTTTGTTCTTTACATAGTTGAATGTGCTGACAACAAAATCACTCAAAAATTATCAATAGAAATTAAATTTATCGACCAATTGAGGTCTGAATTTGGAGTCAAAAATAAAGTGGAAAAACACACCACAGACTGATCGAAATTTGATGTAATGTCCTTAAAACAAGTCAAAATGAGACGTTAGTGTGTGTGGCCTCCACGTGCCTGTATGACCTTCCTTCAATGCCTGGGCGAGGAGGTGGAGGATGGTCTCCTGAGGGATCTCCTCCCAGACCTGGACTAAAGCATCCGCCAACTCCTGGACAGTCTGTGGTGCAATGTGGTGTTGGTGGATGGAGCGAGACATGATGTCCCAGATGTGCTCAATTGGATTCAGGTCTGGGGAACGGGCGGGACAGTCTATAGCATCAATGCGTTCGTCTTGCAGGAACTGCTGACACACTTTAGCCACATGAGGTCTAGCATTGTCTTGCATTAGAAGGAACCCAGGGCCAACTACACCAGCATAACGTCTCACAAGTGGTCTGAGGATCTCATCTCGGGACCTAATGGCAATCAGGCTACCTCTGATGAGCACATGGAGGGCAGTGTGGCCCCAGTTACTGACCCACTGCTAAACTGTTCATGCTGTCACGTCTGTCACATGTGCTCAGTGTGAACCTGTTTTCATCTGTGAAGAGCACAGGGTGCCAGTGGCGAATTTGCCGATCTTGGTTTTCTCTTGTAAATGCACAACCCCCACCTGTGGACATCGGGCCCTCATACCAACCCTAATGGAGTCTGTTTCTGACCGTTTGAGCAGACACATGCACATTTGTGGCCCACTGGAGGTCATTTTGCAGGGCTCTGGCAGTGCTCCTCATGTTCCTCTTTGCACAAAGGCGGAGGTATGCATGTTTCGCTTCCATGTTGTTGTGGGATTTTATTAGGGAACACTGTGTTCACAGGTGTTTGTGATTACTTCGGTGTGTTTCATTGATATCTTGGTTAAGATGCCTAAGCTTATAATTTATTATATCAGCTATAGCTGCCATTGTTCACCATAAGGAGAAAAGCTATGCCAATGACTGTCAAGGAAGCTGTTATGAGGCTGAAAAACAAGAATGAAACCATTAGCGATATCAGTCAAACAACCAAAATCAACTGAAATATCATTAAGAAGAATCTGAGGACAGAAGAATCCTCACTATGGTAAAGAAAAATCTTCAGACTCCTGTCCACCAGATCAGAAACAGTTTTCAGGAGGCAGATGTGTCTTTATCAGAAACTGCTATCTGTAGTACTGCTATTTATGAACAGAAATATGGGGCTACATTGCCAGATGCAAACCACTACTTAGCCATAAAGACAGGATGGCCAGATTATAGTTTCCAAAAAAGTACTAAACATGAAGCTTTAATATACCTACTCTTCCTTTGTACCAAACATTATGGTTGACTGACATGAGGGGGAGCTGGTAAATGCTGGTATGTGCTGTAATTTTTACATGGTGAAAAATTAAAGCCTGGAATATACACGTTAATCAGATCTGAGAGTAGATCAAAGAAAAACGTGTCTTTGTCTGAAATAATGGTTGACCATGGCATTGTGGGAAGCATAATTAAGCTCACATAAACCATTTTTTGCTACCCTTATTGACCTCTGACCTTGTGAACCATTGTTGTTTTGTGTTCATGCAGAAAACAGCAGCTGCACCTCGGAGTGATTGTAGAAAAGCTGATAACCAGAAAGCTCCTTTTACTTCTTACTTTTTCAAGGGATATTTTACAGTAAAGATCTATACTATTGTTGATCAACCAAAATGGACAAAAGTAGGGTGAGGGGTGCAGCTGTCTACATTGTCCCTATCATTGGGAGATCAAGCCAATGGTGGTCGGGAGTCCAAGGGTCTGCTATTGGCTGAGCTTGCTCTGGGAGGTAAGATGGCCTTCCCTCTTTTAACAGCACTCATTGTTAGTGTGGATGTCTGTTAGATGGATGCTACTGTTTTTAGCCATTAATCCAATTTTTTGGTAATACAGCTTCAAACATCTATTTGACATTACTTAACAGCTCAACAGAGTCTGAGGCAGAACTGCAATGATTTGGGCCTGCAGTCTGCATCAGGAAAGTTCCATTGCTTGTTAGCTATGTAAGCACCGTAGCTCAAAAACTGAAGAACACATCTTGGCTAGTCAACTACATTATTATTTATTTATTTATTTATTTATTTATTTATAAGTTTCCTACTTTAAGATTGCACCCATTTGCCAAAGCTTACATGGCTGTTTGAATTGGGTTAATTCTGAGACTGAGTGTTTGAGTGTTTGAGTGTTTTTGCAGTGGTGGTCACGCATGGTGTCCCAGTCTTGTCATTTGACTAAAGCATTGGGCAGTCATTTGATCTGAAATGTGTCCTCAATAAGACACACACACACACACACACACACACACACACACACACACACACACACACACACACACACACACACACAC
>JBBIGC010069018.1:0-25305 GCA_037576955.1 Lepidarchus adonis
TTCTTTCTTTCTTTCTTTCTTTCTTTCTTTCTTTCTTTCTTTCTTTCTTTCTTTCTTTCTTTCTTTCTTTCTTGTTCCACATTAGGGTTGAGTGGGTTGTTCCTCAGAAGTATTATTTAGTAATTTTCTTGACTTGCACTACTGAATTGCAGTATTACTGTTGTACTGATTTTTAAAATAGAGAATTAGAATTAATAGCAGAAGGTTTATGATGAAATGAAACTGAGAGAAAAGTAAAAGAAAAAGTTCTATCGTTTGAAAATATTCAAGAAAGTAAAACTCCATCAGAAATGAAACTGAGGACATGGAGCTTTTACTATGCAGCTCTGATAACGACACTCTTTCTTTAATGAATTCAGAGCACATTTCACACACTAGTTCATTTACATGACTTTTTCATCTTTCTGACGATAAGTCATCTCTTCGTGTAGCCGAGACGACAGCGGCTTTGAGTGACTATTCTGCTATTCTATAAGCAGTGGTAGTTCATTAGTGAGCAAAGACTTCACTCTCACACTGATTGACACTCTTCCGCTGTAGTGTTAGAGTTGCCGTCTTATGACATTGGTTTCTGTGGCAACGAAATAACTCCAGATATATTTCTGGCCTCTGTAGTCATCCCTATAGCTGGTGATGCTTAAAGATTCTGAAAAAAGGTCACTGTAGTGTGAAATATTATCTATGCAGAAGCAACGGCAGTTCTCTGTGCCCAAGCACATCTCAGATGGACCGAAAGACAGTGGGATTATGCGTTGTCAAATTTTAGTCCATGCTTATTATTATTATTTTTTAAAATATAAAACAAATTCTCAGTGAAAGTAAAAAGACCCAAATTTATCAGGGTTATTGGTGGGATTCATGGCCTTGGCACGGCTTCTAATAGATTCATATCTTCCCTGGAAAATATAGGCTCACAACACAAAAATGATTAATATCCAACCTGTAATTGAAGTACATTTATTTATTGGGGAAAAATCCCACATTGAGAGATAAATCTTTACATGAAATCGTGTGTGCCACAATTATTGGAACCTCTAATAATTCCTTTAAAATAAATATTATTGAAGCATTTTTGTCATTTCTGGCATAGTTTTTAGTTGATCAGTGTAAATAAGAACTTTTAATTAGTAATTAATGACTTCCTTTTTCCCTAGGGTGTAAATATGATATACAGAGTCCTATTGCTCTTACGCTATTCAACATGGAACAGACAAGAGAACATTTTGTTCACGTAAGGCAGATGTATGTCAACCTTCATAAGTCAGGTAATGGCTATGAGTACCTACATTCAGAGGAATAATAAAGAAGTTTAAAATAACTGAAACAGTCACAAACATGGCTGGACGAGGACCCAAGTTTATCTTGCCACTACGCACAATGAGGAGGATGGTAAGAGAAGTAAAAAGTTCTCCAAAGCTCACGGTTAGAGAAGTAATCCAATGAATGGTATCTTGGAGTTGGCATAAGCCAATTATAAGACACTACCTCTATGCCAACAAGTTGTTTGGGGGACACGCAAATAAAATTATTTTTCCAACCTACAATCACAAACATCTGACATCTGCTAAGTGGTACTGGGACTGGGACCATGTGCTTTGGTCAGATAAGACTTATTGAGCTTTTTGGCAAAAAACATTCTAAGTGGGTCTGGTGTAAATCCAAGGATGAGTATGTGGAAAAGTACATCATGCCCACTGTAAAGTATGGTGGAGGATCAGTGATGCAGCTTCCAAACCTTGTCATAAACATATACCAGAACATTTTTAATCAAAACCTGGTGGCCTTTGCCAGAAAGCTGAAGATGGGACGTCACTGGGTCTTCCAGTTGGATAATGACCCTAAACATATGGATAAATAAAGACCTCAACCACTATGTTTCTTGGGTATGAAAGTGCTAAACAAGTAGAATTAGTAACAAAGGCAACAAGAACTGAAAACCAAATATGCATCAGAAAACAATATACTATACTTCACAATATGCTGTTAATAAATGCATATTAAATAGGTGGAATATGCTGAAATATAAGTATAGAATGTGATAGTGTGTGCAAAGTCACTGTAGGGAATAAGGCAGAGTTAGAGGCGGAGTCTATGTCAGCAGGGGTCAGGGGTTTGTCCATGAGGTCAACTGCTGAAGGGAAGAAGCTGTTTTTGTGTCGTGTGGTTCTTGATATGCGTCAGTCTCTTGCCGGAGGGGAGTGTTTTGAACAGCCCGTGTCTGGGATGGGAGGGGTCGCTCAAAATCTTTGTCACGCTCATTCTCAGAGCATTCATATTTATAGTTCATAATTTGCATTCAGAGTCCTTTTTGACATTTGTGAGAGTTTACACAACAAAAGCTGTAATAATTTTCCCTTATGTTTCCTTTACTTTTTATTTATTATAATTTCATTTATTATATCTTCGTTCCTTTAAGACTGAGGAGCTCTTTTCTGATTGGCTGTCCCACATTTGAAAAGCACTCTGGGTTAAAAAGTTGAAAGTGTTAACCTGCTGCCCATTAAGCATGTAAATGTGTTGGTGACATAAAAACACTCAATTTACAATCATTTTCTATAAACAAATCATGACTTTATGAATGGGGAAGGGAATATTATTATATTTTATAAAGGATATGGTTTTAATGATATGGGTAATTACTCCTGTTTTTATTTATATTTAATTAATAATTGATTTATTTATCCTGAAAATAAACATCTTGGATTGTAGAAGAAATCTTGAAAAAAGTGCAAAAAAAAAAAAAAAGATGTAATATTATAAAGTCTTGCACTATTTTGTGGATTTCAGAAGCAATGTCACTTGAGTTGGTCTACGTACCGAAATAAAAGTCTATTAGATATATAAAATAAATAAATGTATTTATTGGTACCACTATGTCAATATAATATTGTGCCAAAAATATTGCAATATCAGCCTGTATTGATTTTCTTCCTCCCACCTCTAGTATCTCACCATTTAATTTATTGTGAAGTTATCAATGCTTTATAGCACAGTAAAGAGGTATTTTGCAGACACTGCTTGTGTCTAGCATCTAAAATAATACTTCTTGACCTTTATTAAGCTCAAAAATGCAACTTTTAATATTTTATATTGGTCCGTTCTTTATAAAATGTAACACAGCAGCTGGTTTTTAAATAAAACTAATGAAATGCTGTTTAGTAGCTCTGCTGTGCATAAATAAAGATGAAAATTAAAATGTTACAGCACTTTTTGACCAGCTCACTGTGTGCAGTGTCCAGTCATTGCATCCAGAGGCTGATGATGAATTATTTGACCAGAACATGGAGTCTACAAGGCCAGAGTGGACGTAAAAGGGGGCAAGGTTCCAAACCTAAATATGAATAAAAATGTTCACTTTTTGTATGAATGCTCAGGTATGAGAGCACATTGAAAGCTATTAATATCACTGGGTGGAAATAAAAATAAAGGGAAGCAGATAGAGAGATGGATATTTCTGCAGTGAAAACCCAGCGGCTATTGTTCTAAAGAGAATAGACTGTAATAACACTATAATAAAAAACGGCCCAGAGCACTATCATTTTTTTGCATCCACCTAAACCACTCAATTAGAAATGCTGCATTAGTTTGCGCTTGGACCAAGTATTGAACATCACATACGGACCCTTATATATTTTGTATTTTGAAGAGTTTGACATTCCCAGACACCTGACATTCTAATGCTGCTAAACGTCCTGTCTTGCAAAAATGACATTAATCACCATTTTCAATACTATGCTGTTATTTCTGTACATGCTAATGAAAAAATTCTTTTGTTTAATGCCCATTGGACTTTCCACACCTTTCTTTTCTCTCTCTTTCTCTCTTTTTTTGTGTCCCACATCCAGGAGAATTTTGTCTGACAAAACTTTTAACTATAATTTTTCTCTCAGTCTAATAAAACCTAAAATTAGTTTGGTGAATCCGACCTCTGCTTGAAGAACTCAATACTATTAAAAAAAATCCCTAATTTTTGTAATTCTTACATATATTTTTTAACTCTTTACACTGTACAAGGCAAATTTATTTTTTGTCAGAAAAAAATTGATTTTCTTTTTGTAAAAGCTGAAGTGGGTAAAAAGTCCACTTGTTAACCTTTAGCCATTTGTATCCTCAGTTCCCAAACGGTTAAACGGAAAAGGTAATGTGACACTTTTTCTTTCAATTAAGTAAAGGCTGGTGTTTCCAGGGTCACAAAACTGGTAAATCTGGGGTCACAAAACATGTAAGGCCCTGTGACCCCATTAAAATACTGACTCACTGTAAACTGTCCTTATTCGGAAACTATTGTGATAGAGCCTCAAGGTCTGCAGGTCTTTAAAAAATTGTTATGTTAACGGCCTCCAAGGACAAAAACACACGTCACTTAAACGTCACCTTATCCGATTTGTTCTCCAAAACTGCTGAGTCATCCAGACTCTGTGGCACTAAAACTTATTGACATTAAATCTGTCTAATAAGTCTAATAAAACCTAAAATTTGTTTGGTGAATCCGACCTCTGCTTGAAGAACTCAATATGTAAGAACTCAATATGTAATTCTCACATATATCTTTTTACTCTTTACACTGTACACTCTTTCTGTATATTGTACTGTATATGGTCGGAGGAATTTGACTTTTTAACACACACAAGAACAGCCATGCTACATTATTGAAGCATGCCACTTTATTAGGTAAACCAACTTAATCTACACTCATTGGGCCTTGTTCAAATCCAAACCCATTCCAAATAAGGGTTCTTCTTGGTGAAAACAGTTGAAGTCAGATTTCAGGTTTGGTGAATGAGGCCCATTGTTCATCCCATCAGCTCCACTGACCACACAGGTGCACTTTCCACCATCTACCAAAAACATCCAGCCAACAGTGCCCTGCGTTGAGTGGACAGGGAGTGGACACAGTGTTCAAATAGTCTGTTAGAAAACAGAGCACTATTGATACACCCCCACCCACACCATACACTCATTGGTGGCCTGGTGGAGGGTCCACCAAACCATTGATGAACAAGGTAAGGGAGGGAGGGGCTAACATGATGCAGAGAAACACAAGGACTATATAGTTTGCTACAAAGTATAAGCACACAGATCAAGGGGGGATACATCCAGTAACTACTGAACAATTAGTTCTTGAATTTGATGTGTTGGAAGCAGGAAAAATGATCTCATACAGCAGAGTGTGTAAATCAGACAGATGAGGACATACTGGGCACTCAGGAAATAGACAAGGAACGAATCCGTGTCATTTTGCGGGACAATGCGAGAATTCAGTTGTCAGTTATCGAACAGATACATTGGATTTGGACGCTGTGACACAGTAATACAAATATCAGATCGTGACTCGGTATCAGATTCTCAATGACCTGGATCAGACTTGGGGGCAAAACAACACGACCCCTAAAATATCCACATTTTCCCGTACAAAGGTGTTTCACAGTGTAAAAGTTCTACTGGTTAATTTGCCACAATATATTAATAAATATTCATAAAGTGCAGCTGTTTTTTTTTAAAATAAAGAACTAAATAAGGCACCAGACTCTTATCTATGACACAAAGCAGCTGTGTTTTGAGTTTTCTAATCATTTTCCCCAGCAGTCATGCTCCGTGCTCAGCGATGAATGTGGTGGTTTAGTTCAGTGGTTGAATGATCACTTTTGTGTTACTCTAGCTAGTGTGTCCATGATGCGCCTGGGCCTCTTCCTTTTCTTTTCTTCCTTTTTTGAGCGAGAGCAGAGCTAAAACATCATCCTTCATTAGGATTTCACCGCGGTGTGTGACCCCGCCATTCATTACAGCCAATTGCCTCCTGACAGCATTTCTTCCTTCGTGAAGGAGAACGACAGAGTCACTCTGGAATCTTAATATGGCTTGTAAATTCAGCAAGAGTGAAGGGAGGGACTTTCACAGCACACTTTTGCTGTTGTTATTAAAAGAATTCTATTAAATTGGTGAGCCGAAGAGAAAATGAACAGGCGAGTAATAGCACGAGCTGTTGAGCACAGCCTTGTTCTCGGGCTGTCTCGTTATCGCCAGCAGCCGCGGAAAGGACACCGCCATTAATGCTGTAATATCTGACCTACAGTATACACTCTGTTTGTGGTCTGAATTTTAGAACGAGAAGCGCTTATGGGATGATTCAGGCCAATTTTTACCAGAGGGGAACCCTCAGAGAAGTCCTACTGAATTCTGGGAATGAAGGCCCTGTCTACACATAGCAATTTCTGAAAACGTAGCTATTTTTCTGCCTTTCATCCATAAGTTATTGGTTACGTACAATGAACATATTCTGTTTTTAAAATGTTCAGTTTTTAAAATGTACATTTTCAGTGACCAAAAATGGCAAAACACAGAAAAAATTATGTTACCCTGCTATGTGTGATCAGGGCCTTAGATGAAAACAGTATTTTCACAAATGAACAAGAAAAAAATAAGATTTTCATTAAAACTGTATGACTATACCATCTGTGTGCCAAGTTTCTTTACATACGCCTACGGGAAACACTAATTACTTCCCCCAACCAAGGCCTTTGATTGGCCGACATTGCTATATGGTTTAGGCTTATATCACCACCTGTTGCTTTAGCATAAGTTTGACATCGTTTGACAGAAAAACCATATGGACAGTGTAGCGTGTAAAACATGTCTGTTCATTTTAGATCCACAATTGTTCTACAAGACTGAAATGCAGGTGTTTGATCTAGAATAGGCAAAAAAATAATAATACAGCATTCATTTAGAGCAACATAATATTAGAAATCCCATATGGAAGGAGCAGAAAACAGCATTTTCAGAGCGTTTTTGACTTTTAAAGCTTGAATTGAAGTCATGAATAGTCCTGGTTATAGAGTTGTGTGTTTTGGAGAAGAAAGAAGAAATTTTGATTAACATGAAGCTGAATGTTGACACTAACCGTCATTTGCTGTAGCTCATCTTGCACATGTCTGTCTTGTCTTTGTCTTGTGTAATAACCCAAAGGACTTAAACTCAACCCTTTAAAATGTTTTATATCCTTCTGTGTAAGTGTTCTTTTTAAATATATGTATATGTACTTTTAATTTGAGTTTATTAACTTATAGATGTGTATTTAAGTGTACCTCCTTGTATATTTGTACATATTTGATATATTTTTTTACACTTTTCTCTTCGAATGCACCAAGGTGGGGGGTTGTGTGAAACAGCATTTCAATACACTCTCTTGAATCTTGAATCTTGAATGTAAATACACCCAAATAATTAGCACATTAGCACCAGGAAACACATTTCTAATGTGCACATCCACCAAACATTTTCACACTTTGGCTTTGTCCTAAATGTGAAAGCCTGTATTCATAAACAAAGCATATACAGGCTTATATAAGCATAAACAAAGATATACTGAAAAACAACAGCTAAATTGATAAAAATTGAAAATATAATTAATACACACATTAAAAATTGCAGGCATACAGACTAGCCTTTCAAAAAAGGGTTCCAGTAAATTCAGCAAATTAATTTGTGTAGGGAAAATACCAAACTATGCTAGATGGTCTACTCAGATGAAAAAGGTTTGCCAAGAGAAATGGGCTAAAACTCAACCACAATGCTGTAGAATACTGCAGAAGCCTCAAAGCTGGAACTGCCAGAATTGGTGTTTGACCAAAATAGCATCTGTGGAGTCTGCATACTTCTCCACTTTCAGCCTAGTTGGAAAAAATAAAAAAATAAGTAAAAATAATTTTAAAAAAATATATATAGAATAAAACACACTGTGAGTAAATCTGAAGTAGATAAAATATGATAAATAAAAACAGTGTCTGAATACAGATTTCTTTTCAAAGCAGCTAAAACTTTCAAATTTGCATACGGAGCCGATAAGACTGCTACTTTGACAGAAAAATTGTGAACTGAAGAGAATGAAAGTAAAGTGAGGTTAAATCCAGTGCGGTGTGATATCACAGTGCTAATGCTGTTTTGTTGCCGTTTTGTGGTTCAGTTTTGGCCCATTCTTCTTGGTGAACTACCTGAGCATGCTATTCACACCTGTCTTGTAATGCACAGTGCCATGTTTCATTTCCTCCTGTAGTTTATCTTGTGTTCAAAATATTTGTCTTACTGATACCATATATAGTTAGTGAAAAAGTTAGGACAAGCCATTAAATATTAATTGTTTATTAAGAAATATTCACATATCAATGTCTAATGTTGTTTTTATTTCTCTCTGGAACAGAACGTGATTTAATTTCAGGTAAACAAGCAAAAGTAGCCTTGATTTATCCATTAAACAAAAATGTGTATTCTAACTGAGGACACCGCTAGTGTTACCAACTTCTGCTTTAATAACCGCACTTTAGGGTTTTTGGAGACTTCTTTTGGCATCTTCTGGTCAGATCTCGGGGGGAACTTGCTTGGATGGCCAGATCTGGGCATGTTGGCAGTTGTTTTTTGGAAGTCTTCCACTTGTAGACTATTTTCCAGACAGTGGAATAGCTGATTGCAAATTCTTTTGAAATCTTTTAAAATTCCTTACTAGATTTAATAGCTGCTACAATATTCTTTCAAAGGCCTCAGCAACTCTATTGATCTCATCATAGTGTTCTCACTCACCTCAACAGTCAGGAGCACATCAAACTGAATGTTTTAGGTTTAATTTGAACCATTTTTACTGGGAATAAATGTGGGTATGTCCCAATATATTCCTCACCAGAAATCGCATTTTTGTAGAATTACATTTTACAGAAGATTTTGAACAGTGTTTTCTTTTCATTGTTTAGTATTACTTGAATCTCCCAGTTTTGCTAAATATGAGATGAAATATCTCCAAGAATGTTACAAAAAAAAACACACGCTTTCATAGATTGTCCTAACTATTTTCACATGACTGTAGTGTCCTGTATGTATATTGTTATTTCTACATTTCCTATTTTACATGTTTATTTAATTAATTATTTATGTCACAGCTCCTCAGTCTTGTGTTTTGTCTTGTACATAACTGGGAGAACAACATCTGGGCGGAGCCCCCTCCTTCTATAAGTAAGGAAGACAAAACACAAAACTGAGGAACCATGACAGAACCTCCTCCCTAAAGAGCCACTCCTAGGGCAACAAAACAAACCACTAAGGACAGACAGGGCATGACAAAGAACAATGAACCAAAAGAAGACAGGACCAGATGACAGACTTAGACACCAAATCAGGCCACAAACAAGACTGAAAAATAAGACCACTCTTTAAACATGACACGGCTAAGGCTGTAGACTAGACATAAGGACCAAGAAATCAGAAATAGTCTAGAAGGAAACTGCAACAGGATGGAACCAGACCATAGACCAACACAGGAGCAGAGACTCGAGAGAACTAAGAACAACAAGGACTGAAAGACAAGATACAAGAAACAGAATAAGGACGAAGACAAAATGCAAGACTGAGGAACCATGATAATTTATTTATTTATTTATTTATTATTAGTACAATTTATAATTACTACAGCTTAGTTTAACCCTTGTATTGTATTCACTTTTGAGACCCTCTGATATCCTTTGTCAGTTTGATCTGAGCATTATTTGGGGTTTAAAAACAGCTCAGAAATAAAATGATCATAACTCATTATCCTGTATTACCTTTATTTCAATTTCAATCAATGTTAATGTTTGCAATCAATCTCTTCTAGATCACATTTAAGAAAAGACATGTGAGTCATTATTTTTCATAAGCTTATAATTGCTGTTCAAAACACACTATACTTAAGTCTTGGATGCCATAAATCATCTTAGAAAAAAATGAAGCAAGACCATTTTATCATTATTATTCATTATTTTGAATGCAAACTCTCAATACAGAAAATCTTATCTTATTGCAATCAAATGAATTACAAAATAATGTTTGTTTGTACATGTTTATCACAGAAAATAAGCTAAGGCCATTTAGTTTATTTTAATTTCAGATGGAAAAAAGGCATACTTGTACTATTTTAAGTCTTGTAAAAACTTTAAATGGGTCAATTTGACCCAAATACCATACAAAGGTTAACCTATTGTCTTGGAAGCAATTCAGGGTTAGATTTCACAGTAAGGTTGTAAAACGTCTTGAATCTTGAACTTCCATTAACAATGAACAACGTTCAAAAATAAACCGAACAGTGAAAACGTCTACTATCGACCACAAGTCTATTAAAACCAAAAGTGAAAGTAAATCAGCTATAAATCCAGCTAGCTATAATTACAGGAATGAACGCATTATGTGATATGCAATATTGTAGAATTTGATAGTAATTCACATTAATTTGTCAGAACCATATCAAATATTATAGTCTGATGTTTCTCCAGATTTGGCAACAATCTGGGTCTTTTGTTTGTATCTTACTGGAACTCTTCAGAAGATGACTTGGTTTACATGGAGCTTGTCCCATATCCTGTACTCAGCTGGGTCGTCCTTCAAGGACGCCTATGCGAAACCGTGAGGGTCAGAACTGGACCATGCAAGATGCTGAGACCGAAAATGCTGTCCTCAGTTGAAAAAGTAGTGGACTATTATTAATATAACTGTATTCAAATGAGTCTGCCGCTTTCCGCTTGGCCACGTATGAAGAAGGGTGATTAACTCTTCAAAGTGACAAATCTTACTCGTTCACAACCCGACCTTGTTCTACTTTTTAAACCAAAACTCCTGAAGAACCGCTGGTTCAGAGGCAGAGGCCCAGTTACGTCACAGACTCTGTGTGTTTTTTTTAAGTCCCAGAAATTAAACCAAATGTTTGCGATTTAGACGCTGACACATCTGCAGCTTTTACTCTATTTGAATTGAAATTCAATTGAATGAGGTAATTTGCCCAGATGCTCAAATATTTATCCGTTTGAGGGTTTGTATGGGCCTGGACTAATTCCACCTCTGTTAAGGATATGTATGTTGGTCCGCACTATAGTGCAAGTACAGAGGGTCTTCGAGTTATGGCGGACTCAACATACTGTGGTGACTTTGGGGTTGGGGTTTGTCCTCATTGGCTGCTCTGCGTTAGTGGGCGCGCAGAGCATCATGGGAGGGATTGTGTTTATGTTGGGGTTGTGCTTGTGTGGGGTTAAATGTTGTGTTTACCGGGAGAAATGTTTTGAGGGTTGTGTCATTGTGTTATTGTGGTTGTGTGCTGTGTTTGTGGGCTTGTTCTGCTCAGTGTGTCCATGTCCACCATGAACGAGAAGAACAGGCATGGTGATATGGTTGTGCGGCCGCACTGAGCAGATTAAGTTCACCAGGGGTTGTGTTATGTGCTGCTCTAAAGCAAGAGGGCACACGGGTTCCTTTAGCCTTGTTAAAGGCTGGTAAATAAAGGAGATTGGACTCTGTCCAATTTGCATCCAACCCTTGTGTTTGAGCTTGACTTGTAGTTGACTTGGTTCCCTCAAGTTTGCTACAATACATAACGATTCATGGTTACATCACTAGCTACTTACAAAATTTACACCATTTGCAGTCCAAGTTGTTGTGGGATTTGGTATGTTTTTAATGGGGAGCAATGCATTGTGGACTATGTAGTGTCTGGTGCAGAAAAATAGGTGGGTAATATGGGTGGAAAAGAGGTGATAAGAGAGTTGCTTTCTGGGACTAGCGGTGAACACATACGGCAGTTAAATGCCTACGAAATTCTTTATGGTAATACAGCAAGAGAGACTGGTGTTAGCTATATGCATGCAATGTTGCGGGATTTGGTTTGTTGAGGAGCAATGCATTGTGGACTATGTAGTGTCTGATGCGGAAGGTATGGGTGTAATACAGGCGGAAAAGAGGTGGACAGAGTTGCTTTCTGGGACTACAGGCGAGAGGCAGTTGACAACACATATATGGTAGTAGAATGCAGTTAAAGCAACTAAATTACGGTAAATTAATGGCAATTCGGCGAAAGAGATGTGGTGAGGGGATTTTACTGCTTGATTCAGTTTGTTCCTGCACATGTGAACACAGTAGTTGCAGTTGGGGGTAAACCAACATTAAACATGACGAGACATCTTTTTGGAGATGGTCTTGGTCCAGCCCCATACATACTCTGGAAAGGTTAATATGTGAACATCTGGCTAGGAGGTTATTTGAATATGTGTGGACAAACTAAACCATTGCAGGAACTTGATAAAAGCTGTTAAAATTATTTGCACTATTATTGCCTGTTGTAGAATAATGTTCTTAATGTCCAAATATTCAGGCAAAATTGTTGTGCATGTCAGCTTTGGACGTTGAGATGATGTTACAAAATGACATCATGAAAATGTTTATTCTGGCTCATCAGGGAACATCTTTTTAAAGTATGAATAAATCGTTCGATGTCTTTGATTAGTAGCTGTAGGTGAAAATACAGTTCATTGAAAGAAATTTCATAAAAATTATGATTCGGGAGAACAACTACTGTTCCATAATTCACATGCATGAGATGTTAAATACATTGTAAGTCTATAAACACAAAATAACATATAAATAAATATATTTCACAGCAACAACCACAAATACAACCACAGATAACTGACCAGGACTAACTGAACCAAAGGGGCATAAATACATCCACCAATCAAGGAACACCTGGGCAACAGGAGGTGTAACAAATGGGCATCAGGTGGAGAAATGCAGGACAAGGGCAGAATAAAGACATGTGACAGTGCTAACATGTCTGACAATATTTCTGCTGTTAATACCCTCACAAAATATTTCTTATTCCTGCATCTGATGGATAGAAATGCTATTTAATCAGTACAATATTTAAGCCTGAAGTCAAGTCAAGTAGTCAAGTTGACTTTTATTGTCATTTCAACTGAATAAAGTCCAATACACAATAAAATGAAACAACATTCCTCCAGGACCAAGGTGCTACATACATGCAAACACAACATAACATAAATTAACAACACACATAAATTAACAGCACTTTATAAGTTAACATACAACTATTTCTATATAAAAAAGGGACAATAAACAACAACGTGCACATGCAAATGTGCAAACAAAGAGCTACAATACAACGTAACAAGACAATATAAAACGTTACAGTATAGGCTTTTTTCCCTTTAGTGATGGATTATGAATTTAGGTATGAATTGAGTTCAGGTATGAATTTAGGTATGGATTGATTTGAAGTAGGAATTAATTTGAGGTATGAATTGATTTGAGGTATGGATTGAGGTATGAATTGTGCAGAGGTATGAATTGAGGTATGAATTGATTTGAGATATGGACTGATTTGAGGTATGAATTTAGGTATGGATTAATTTGAGGTATGAATTAATTTGAGGTATGAATTGATTTGAGGTATGAATTTAAGTATGGATTGATTTGAGGTATGAATTAATTTGAGGTATGAATTCAGGTATGGATTGAGGTATGAATTTACGTATGGATTGAGGTATGAATTTACGTATGGATTGATTTGAGGTATGAATTAATTTGAGGTATGAATTAATTTGAGGTATGAATTGATTTGAGGTATGAATTGATTTGAGGTATGTATTGAAGCTCACTGATGCTGGGAAATTAACATGATAAAATAAAATGAAATATTGTTGATTACATTTGGTTCATTATGGTTCTTCAGAAAAAAAAATTAGGTTTATAACATATTTACGGTAGTTATGAATAACAGCAACATTTAGTACCTCATTATCAGCATTATTAGGGCCAAACATGACAGATTTACTGTAATTACAGATATTGTCCTTATTTGCTCTTCATTGCATACAGACACGTTATTTTAAACCTTAATATATTATCAGCATATTATCAGTATATTGTATAATATCCCAAAAAAATATTAAAAAACTTTACAGGAGAAGATCAATTTTTTAGTGTAAGTTCATGTACCTGACTAGTTTTGACTAGTTTGTTCATGCTAAAATTTAACACAATTAAATTAATTAAATGTAATATTAAACGATGACATAAAAAATTATCATAAATTAAAAAAAGATGTAAAAAGTGGAAACTATGATTATAAATCCAGCCTAGCTCTAGAATGGGTTTTTCTCTCTGTGGATATGCAGAGGTTTAACCAAGCACAGTGTTTGACACAACTCCACCTGGCTGTAGGAGCAGCTGCTCTCACATTCTGCTTTTCCATCCACCTGGGGTCTGTAGTGAGTTAGCTGCCATGTCATGGACCCAGCATGGTGCACTGGCACATCGCTCCTCACACTCCGGGGAAGTAAGTGGTGCTGTGCTGAGGCCTGCACTCAGGCAAGGTGTGAGCATCGATCTGTTTCATGAAAATAGTACAATAGACTGATCGATTCAGCTGGAGTTACTGACTGTTCATCATAGGCAGTTTGATAGAGAGAGAGAAAGAAAAAGAGAAACGTTATCCATAATGTTTGGGACAAAGAAGCATTTTTCCAGACTTTATTTTATATTATTTTTATTAAATGAAAGTCAATGAAGCTATTAGGCTGAAAAACAAGAATAAAACTATGAAATCAACTCTCTGGAATATCATTAAGAAGATAGAATGCACTCGTGAGAACAAGGAAGACCTTTACTTTTGGTGATGGAAGGATCTTCTTAATGGGAAAGTAAAGTTTCCAAATTCTGGCTACTGTTACTTTGTCAGCAACACTATGAAAATGAAGGTGGCTGCTATAAAAAGTGTTGTAATTTATACACGATAAAATATATGCAAATAACTTTAATCACAGTGTGGAATGTGAATCTGAATTTTTTTATTTACAATTTTATAACATTTTTGAAGAGCAGGGGGGTAAATCAAAGAAAAATGTGTCTTTGTCTCAAACACTATGCATATAGAATTTGTAGTAAATTCAATTATTTGTTCTACACAGTGGTGTGAAAGTGTTTGCCCCTTTTCTGATTTCTTTTTTCAGATCTTCAAACAAATTTAAATATTAGTCAAAGACAATACAAGTAAACCAAAAATATTTTTTTAAGTGAAGGAATTTATTATTAAGGGAGAAAAAAAATCCAAATCTACATGGCCCTGTGTGACAAAGTGATTGCCCCCTAAACCTAATAACTGGTTTGGGCCCTTAGTAGCAACAACTGCAATCAAGTGTTTGTGAAAACTAGCAATGAGTCTTTTACACTGTGGTGGAATTTTGGCCCAAACTCAGTATTGTTGTAGTTCAGCCACGTTGGAGGGTCTTCGAGCATGAACCACCTATTTAAAGTCACACAGCATCTCAATAAGATTCAGGTCAGGAATTTTGACTAGGCCTCTCCAAAGTCTTCATTTTGGTTTTCTTCAGCCAATCAGAGGTGGCCTTGTACTGTAGATGTGTTTTGGATCATTATCCTGCTGCAGAACCCAAGTTCGTTTCATGAACAGGTCATGAACAGATGACCAGACATTCTCCTTCAGGAGTTTTTGGTAGACAGCAGAATTCATGGTTCCATTTATTACAGCAAATCACGTTTTACTGTTTCTGAAATGCAGTGTTACTTCTATGGCAGATATAATGAGACACCCACCTTTCAAAAAGTTCAACTTTTGTCTCGTCAGTTCACAGAGTAATTTTCTAAAAGTCATCAAGATTTTTTCTGGCAAAGTTGAGATGAGCATTAATGTTATTTTTGCCCATCAGTGGTTTTCATCTTGACACTCTGCCATGCAGGTCATTATTTCCTCGTCTCTTTCTTAAGGTGGAGTCATGAACACTGACCTTAACTGAGGCGAGTGAGGCCTGAAGTTTTTCAGATGTTGTTGTGATCTTTTGTGACTCTTGGATTAGTCATCGCTGACCCTTTGGGGCAATTTTGGTTGGTTGGCCACTCCTGGGAAGGTTCACCACTGTTCCGTGTTTTTGCCAATTGTGGATAATGGTTCTCACTGTGGTTCACTGGATCCCAAAGCTTTAGAAAAGACTTTATAACATTTTCCAGACTGATAGATCTCAATTACTTTCTTTCTCATTTGTTCCTGAATTTCTTTGGATCTCAGCATGATGTGTAGCTTTTGAGGATCTTCTGGTCGGCTTCTTTTTGTCAGGCAGGTCATATTTAAATGATTTCTTGATTGAGAGCAGGTGTGGCAGTAATCAGGTCTGGGTGTGGCTAGAGATATTGAACCAGATATTGAACCAGTGTTATGTTTTAACTGGGGGGAGGGGGGCGGGGGTACTATTATTTGTTCGGTAACTACTATGAATAATTTTGTATCTGCTACAAAATATTCAGTATCTATAATTTTAGCACTACTGTAACTTATTTTATAACTTAACTAACTGCTATAAATGATTAAGTATGTACTATAAATTATTTAGTTTCTGCTATAAATTATATAGTATCTGCTAAGACTTATTCAGGAACTGCTATAAACTATTCAATAATAACCATAAATTATTTGTAACTGCTATAAATTATTCAATTTCTGCTATAAATGATACAATATCTACTAATACATATTCAGGAACTACTATAAACAATTCTGTAATAACCATAAATTATTTATTAACTGCTATAAATTGTTACTGAGTTCCATAAATTATCAGAAACTGCTATAAAGTGCTACACTTAAGGCCACACCAGCGTAACCAACTTTTTAATGAATTAGTGCAGATGAGGACTGTTATATACTACATTAGTACATTACACAACATTAAAATATCATTTGTCCATAATTTGAGCTCTTAAAACAGGAAGAAATGTTTTAAAACTCAATTTTAAAACTTTATTGCAGAACTGTAACTGTATATTACACTGAGGTTTTGTTCCCTTGCCAACAAAATATTTCATTTTCACACCATTTAATGTCGCCTATGTTCCCCCACTGTGCTGTCTGGATTTGGTCGTAGCACAAGATTTCAATCTGCGATATTTAATACAACACATAGAATCAGAGCTGTTTATAATCATACATTAATTATGGAAACTTATATAAAAACTGAGTGATTGTTTGGTGTGTGTGGGGATGTATTTTCAGTCAGAGTGAGGTTAATGGGTGTATGGCCTACTGCACAGTCTCACCCTGAAATGTGCGGGTCTGTAGTGGGGGTGTGGACTGTGCAGATTGGAATCTAGCGTTGTGTCATGGGCCCCAGTATTATATACCTTGACATGATTCCTTCAGTCAAAAATAGCATGGTTTTGGTTTTCGTCAGCTGCAAAACCTGATTAGTGCTGCTGTCAAGCACAGCGGCCATGAAAATCGCTCAGACCTGCCAATCACTCTGTTTTATTGTTGCTGTTGTTGTTCTGTGTGTTTTTATGAGCTATCATGCGATGGCTGTTAATTTTTTGTCTATTAATTTTGACATAGCAATTTTTACATAACGGCAATGATGAAAAATTATGCCGACAATGATTATTAGTCTGACTTCTTCCTGTTTTGCATTATTATATACAGTATACTCCAGTCTCTACTCAACATCCTGGTTTTTTATTTTTTAACTTATTTATTTGCTGCACGAATGTTATTTTGTGGTGCTGATTATAAAAGATAATGATGATGATGATGAAGGTTATTATTATTGTTGTTATTATTTAAAATATTTACCTTGTTGTTTTGCGCATATATATATATCCAGATCTTTGTTTATTTAGTTATTTATTTTTGTATTTAGAGGATTTTTTATTTTATAGCGATAATAGAAAGGATGATGAAGATTTTTATTGCTATTGTTACTATTAATAATAATATTTTTTATAATAATCAATAGTATTTATACTACTACTACTACTAATAATAATAATATATCTTGATGCTTTACATTATTATATAGTATATCCAGATCTCTACTGAAGAGGTTAATTATTTAATGAATTAATAAATTTATTTATTCATTTATTTAGCTAGTTAGTTAGTTATATACTACTGGAATGTTTTACTTTATGATGATGATGATGGTTAATTCTGTGTTTAGTACAATGCTGTTCTGCATTGTTATATATATCCATATCTTTACTGGAAATCTTGGTTATTTATTTATTTATTGACTTGCAGGATTTTTTATTTTATAGCGATAATAGAAAGGATGAAGAAGATTATTATCACTCTTATTACTATTAATAATAATATTTTTTATAACAATCAGTAGTAACAATACTACTGCTACTACTACTACTAATAATATATCTTGATGTTTTACATTATTATATTGTATATCCAGATCTCTACTGAAGAGGTTATTTATTTAATTAATTTATTTATTCATTTATTTAGCTAGTTAGTTACTTATATACTACTGCAATGTTGTACTTGATGATGGTGATGGTTATTTCTGTTGTTAGTACAATGCTGTTCTGTGTTGTTATGTATATGCAGATCTCTGCTGGTGATTTATTAATGCATTAATGTGAGTGTTTGTTGTTGCTGCACCGTTCTCACCTTCTCTCTCTCCGGTTTCTCCTGCGTGCTGTGTGTAGGGGGTTATTACTGCTAGCTGTGTGTAATGCATGAGGCGGTTCCCTCTCTCTGTCAGAGGGGTGTGCCGGTGGGCCGGGGGGGATTTGGGTCAAGTGGCATGTTGTCATTGCAGATTTCTCAGTCTTTTCCTCCTGCTGCCGGTAGAAAGGCCACAGTCACCTGATGCGAACCCTCCAGAGACACGGGCAGCAACACAGCTCCATTTTACAACCAAGTGCTAAAACTTCCCACCCCCACCCCCAGCACTCTGCTAGCATTACAGAGCGGCTCTGCTTTACTGCAGGCTGTTAGCATTCAGGCCACGCTAAAATAATGACAGTGACCTTGAAACGTGGCTTAACAACACAGCGAAAGCTGCAAGCACAGACATCCGCTCAGAGTCGCCCGTTCCTCTAATGCCGGCAACCAAGAGCCAGAGGGTTCGACCGTGTGCCATATGTTTACGGACGCTTGGCCTTTTTTTGGTGTGGCTTCTTCATTTTCACACTTGCTACAATGTGCAATGTGCTAATCCATCGCTTTTTGCCTAAAAAATGATTTGACAGTTTTCTTTTCCAGATTATGGTTAAAGACACACATTCTTAGCCCCAAAAATAGCCTTAACACCTTAAAGCTTGACGTACTGATGACTGCTGACATCAGAACAAAGGGATAAAATGTGTAGTCGTTGGTTTTATTCCCAAAACAAGGCTTTTGGCAGGTGCACCTCTGTTTTTTGGCGGTATCTAAACAGCTTCCTGACTTAATGAAGTGATGGTTTTTACATAAAATCCAATGCCAATTTACCTCTCAGCCCTGTCATCATAAATGTAACTCATCAATCACGATTTCTTAATTTAAGACATTTTCTTGGATCTTTTCCTGTTCCTTTTGAACAAAATCACTGACAAATGAGTGTTGGGAATGAGTGTTTTTTCTGGGGATGAAATGACCTTGGACTAAAAATAGTGGACATGTGTCTCCGGTTTCCCAATCTCCCCATTCACTCCCATGAGACTGACTGACTGACTGATGGTTTGATCAGTTATTAATCTTATGTACATTTATTATGGTTAATTCAGTGCACATGAGACGTACCACCAGTGTCCTCACTATCCCTGGTGTAAATGATGCCTATTGGAAGATCCTATGACGACCCATCTTCAGTTTTCTGGTAGATGTTTAGGTATTTCAAGGAGTTCATGATGCCATGCGCCATAACAAGGTTCCCAGTGTCTTTGGAAGAGCATTGTAACTGCATTTTATGTTCAGTCTCTGTATAAAAGATGTGTATTATATTTGTATTTATTTTATTATATTGTATTGACCATTGTCCATTTATACACCTGTGTATAAAAGTATGTATATTCATACATATATTTAATTATAAATAGTATAGACTAATTATTAGATTATTTTATATGTACAAAAATATGTACTTTTCTGCATACTCATCCTTTGCATGTCTCCAAAACAGCTTGTTGGCATGGAGATAGTATCTTATGGTTGACATGGAGACTTCGTGACCCCAAGATACCACTCTTTGGTGCAGTTCTCTACCAGTGAGCTTTGGAGAATTTTTTACTTCTCTTAACATCCTTCTCACGTTGGTGAAAGGACTCTCACATTTATACCCAAGGGAAACAGGAAGTCATTAATTACTAATTAAAATGTCCTATTTACTTTGATCAACTTTAAAAACTAAACTAGAAATGACAAAATATTATGTGTAATTTTCTAAAAACAGTGATTTCAGACTCAGTTATTCATCGTCAGATTTTTCAGACTTTTAACACATCTTAACAAGGGGTGCCAATAATTAATTAAATAATTAATAACCCAGTATAATTATGCCTATAAGAATGATCAATGTTCACCCAGGACCATCACCACCAGGCTAATCTTAGATATATTTTTTAATGTTGATACAGGACCATGATCTTCATGATGGTTTATTCATTTTTATTCAGATGATGGTCCTGAATCATCATCATGTTCTTCTGTATCTGTCCAGGTTCATAGTTAAATGGAAATGGAGCACTGTGACCCTGTGAACATTTCTACTGCCTAATAGGCTAACGAATTATCCCAATTAGCAACGGCAACTGGCTAGGTTTTCTTAGGCCACTAAGAGTTTTTAATTTGACATCAAAGCTATGTTCTCCACAGACATTGGGTAGCAATCTGAAAAGATATGTCTTGAAGGAAACATGTGCTACCCTTCACCCTCCCTAAAAGGTGGAGTCCTAGCTAGTGGGTGCAACTGAACATGACTAAATTGGGAAGAATATCACAATTCTTAAAAAAACCCCACACATTCTGAAAAGAACATTTTTTTTCATGGGTTTGATTGATTTGCTGGACCTTCTGAACCTGCTGAACTTGTGAAGAGGGGGATGGCGTGATGCCAGTAACGATGGTCCAAGTCATTACTTCCCCTGCAAGATTCAATCAACAGCTTTCAGAATCACCCTTTCAGACACAATGAGCAGGCAGTGCTGGCAGGACAAAAAAAAGACAAAACAAAACAAAATGAATCTATTTAAACATAATCAAATCTTCAAATCTCTCCAATCTTCACCCGCTAAGGTGTTGAATGGTGACAGGGTGGATTGTTTCTCACAGGCTGACATGCTGGGCTCGTCCCAAAGATATTACACAGAACAGAGGATATTAAACTTCAATTTAGCTGCAATGATGGCAGAAAACACTGTAATTTATTCAAGGGTATTCAACTGAGCCTCGCTCTATCACACACACACATGCACAATGACACCTGGAGGACAAGCGCAGCACCATTTGGTTATTGACTGGAGGGTTAAACTACGTCGGGTTGTTAAGTAACGGCAAATATTCTTGGTGTGTGGCTTGCGGCATGTCCATATACAGTATACAGTATCTCTCAAAAGTGAGTACACCTCTCAAATTTGTGTAAATATTGTATTATATCTTTTCATGGGACAACACTGAAGATATGACACTTTGATAAAATGTAAAGTAGTGAGTGTAAAGCTTTTGTAAAAGTGTAAATTTGTTGTCCCCTCAAAATAACCCTCAAAAAGTGAGTAAACCCCTAAGTGAAAATGTCCAAATTGTGCCCAACTAGCTATTTACCCTCCCCGGTGTCATGTGACTCATTAGTGTTACAAGATCTCATGTGTGAAAGGGAGCAGGTGTGTTAAATTTGGTGGTGTCACTCTCAAACTCTCTCATACTGGTCACTGGAAGTTCAACCTCATGGTAAAAAACTCTCTGAGGATCTGAAATAAAGAAGTGTTGCTCTACATAAAGGTGGCCGAGGCCATAAGAAGAACCAACACCCTGAAACTGAGCTGCAGCACAGTGGCCAAGACCACACAGCAGTGTAACAGAACAGGTTCCACTCAGAACAGGCATCACCATGGTCGACCAAAGAAGCTAAATGCACATGCTTAGCATCATATCCAGAGGTCGTCTTTTTATATAAATAAATGTATGAGAGCTGCTTTGCTGCAGAGGTTGTAGGGGTGGGGGTCAGTCTGTCAGTGCTCAGACCATACACCGCACACTGCATCAAATTGCTCTGCATGGCTGTCGTCCCAGAAAGAAGCTTCTTCTAAAGATGATGCACAAGAAAGCCCACAAATACAAACACAAGCAAAATGATGAGATGGTCTGATGAGACCAAGATAAACTTATTTGGTTCAGATGGTATTAAGTGTGTGTGGAGAGAAATACAGTGTGTCTTGCTTACAGTCAAGCATGGTGGTGGGAGTGCCATGGTTTGGGGCTGCATGAGTGCTGCCGGCACTGGTGAGCTACAGTTCATAAAGGAAACCATGAATTCCAACATGTACTGTGACAAATTGAAGCAGAGCATGATCCCTCCCTTCAGAAACTGGGACACATGGCAGTATTTCAACAGGATAAAGATCCCAAACATATCTCCAAGACGACTTCTGCCTTGGTAAAGAAACTGAGGATAAAGGTGCTGGACTGGCCAATCACCTCTCCGGACCTAAACCCTCTTCAAATGGAAGATGGAGGAGTGCAACATTCTCCAGTGGCGACCTGTGAAGCTCTAGTGAACTCCATGCCCAAGAGAGTTTAGACAGTGCTGGAAAATAATGGTGGTCACACAAAATATTGACACTTTGGACAAATGTCGACATTTTCACTTAGGGGTGTACTCACTTTTGTTGCCAGCGGTTTAGACATTAATGGCTGTGTTAAGGGGACAACAAATTTACACTGTTGTACACTGACTACTTTATATTGTATACAACGTATCATATATTCAGTGTTATTTCATGAAAAGATATAATAAAATATTTACAAAAATGTGAAGGGTGTACTCACTTTTGTGAGATCCTGTATAAAAGCTAAAGACAGTAGAATAAGCCATAGAGGCAGGAATGCAATGATGCTCTCAGCTAGTCAATAATGAATCGCGACTGATATTTGCTGTTCTACTTGTGGTCAAAATATATCAACCAGTGTTTAACTGTACATGAATTTACTAAACACTTCCAATCAATTGTATGAATTGTCACTATCAATTCAATTTATCACAGTTAATACTTTGTGGAAAGTAGTAATATTGGCTCCAGTAATGTGTTACTGTACATGTTACTTGTGGTGGTGACGAGTATTGCAATTATTGTAATTACCTTTTCAATTTAAACAATGTTAATAGATATTTACATTGTTTCCAAATGCTTAATTATTTTATTAGTTTATATGTTAAGTAAGCATTGGTAGTGCGATGGTTAGGAAGTTGCCCAGAAGGCTACCAGTTCAAATCCTGGACCAATAAAGCTACAAGCAAGTGCTCCATCACGTTAACAATGATGATCACTCACTCATCACAAGTAGGCCTTGACCCCATTGTTTTTTTAATCATGAATCCATTTTTTATTGGCACTGACTTCAGTTACATTCACGTTCATTTGCCTCTGCCAATCTGCAGTCCGGATGGTAATGTTGTGTGTTTACTTGCGGGGTGAGTATTGAGGCAGCCCAGACCGTAGTGTTGGGGGTTGACTTGTAGGGGCAGTAGTGAGTCAGGCCAGAATGTGTCCTGGAAGCTGTGGGGTTTGAGGTTCATCTGTCACTGGATTAAAAAAAAATGAATATGGTAAAGATCCTCCAGATAAGGAGACATAGGCAGCGGAAACATCGCCCCCTATTGGTTTCACTCTCTGACTCCTCATTGTGTCATCATGGGACATTAACACCAATGCCAGTCCGAATGTGAGTCCTGAACTGACTCTGATTCAGTCCAACGAGCCGAAACATGGTCGGCATTTGATTTGTGTGGACAAGGGCTCAACATGCAAGTGTAAAGTTTGATAAATTTTTTTACACTGTAATCAGTAAAGTATTTACTAATGCACTGCACATTACATTAATATTGAAATCTCATTACAATATGTCCATATCAGTAACAAAGAACAATATTCTGAAGATTAACACCTACCTAATAAGTTCAGCCTTTAATGGGTTAAAGTTACACCCTGTTCCCACCGTGTCTTGTCAACTCCGGACCACACACGCAGAATAAATCCCGCTCTCTGAAGCGCATCCCTGCTTTGACCCCCGAAGTCTTTTCAGCGACGGGGCCCACGGTTCTCAGCAGGCGGCAGGTAGTGGCCTGTGATCATGAGGAAAATGCCGCTTTTGTCCCGCTCGGGCGGCAGCTAAAGAGCCAGTGGAAGGTCCTCTGAAGTCGGCGAAGCGTAATGAATTATTAATGGAATAAATCTCCAGCAGAAGGACGGAGGGAACAAGACAAATGTCCCTTGGCGTGAGCTGCGGAGAGATGAGTACAGTCTCAAGGCTGCGGGGTGAGACCAGGCCTGTCAGAACGAGCCCAGATACATCAGCGCAAACGGCAGGATCCGACGCCGCTGGACATATTTCAGCCGCACCGAGGAAAAACATTATAGCATCGTTACCAACACGGTGCCAACAGGGAGCCTATAGCTGCCCATGATCGATACCCATTCAGTGAAGACACAACAATACCCCGAGCTGGGAAAAAAGCAAATGACCGACTGCCATTCAGACCTACGAAAACGCCGAACGGAATCAGGGGTACGGGCGAACACTTAAATGTGTGTTGAGCCATTAAAAAATGTCCAGTTTTCCGAAGAACAACACACCATTTCCCTGAAATGGCTACAGCTAAGAACATGAAAGGGACAGAGCAGCATTTGGGTTATTACTACACAAATACACCATGTAGCCAAAAGCGTATCACACCTACAGTCTCAGGAACCTACACCAACAGTTTAAAGCCATTGATCTCAGCAAGAACACAAGAGAACATCAGAGTAAAAGCAACAGTAAAGCAGTAAAGAGTTTGATCTGTGTAAAAGTCATTCAGATGTTATCAGCTGGTTAAAAGAATCCAGATCTCCTCTCCAGGAGCATGGATGTGAAACTCCAGCAGAAGGATTTAATGGAAGGAAGGAACGATTGCGGCCAAACTAGGGATTTGATGGCAATTCCAATTAACACAGAGGAGAAGTCTGGCAACAAATTGACACTTTACTGTGTTTAATATTAATGTTTTGTTGGAGCTTTCAGATATAAATTTCTTTGGTGCCAAGACTACTGTATATTGAGTTGTTGGGCATTCCATTGTAAGACTATGGAGTTGACCCCATTTCCTGCCTTTTTGACCCTACTGGGGAGGGTTTTACAATGTGTGTGTGTGGTCAATCAATCAAAAGCACGAGAAAGCCTGGCTCACAATCCACATTCCAATTCATCAGTTAGACTGAGGTCAAGGTTCTGTTCAGGTCAGTAGAGTTCCTCCAAACCAAACTCATCAAGCCATCATTTTAATGGGCCCCCTGTGCTGCAGTAATGCTGGAGAGCCTTCACCAAGATGTTGGGACAAAATTAAAAAGGTGTGTTTGCTAGACTAAAGAACCTAGCTCCAGAGGTGGGTATTAACGAATTACATTTACTTCGTTACATTTACTTGAGTAAATTTTTGGGGTAACTAGTACTTTTAGAGTAAACTTAAA